>JAAGKR010001961.1:27500-107894 GCA_011419295.1 Clarias macrocephalus | reverse complement strand
CCTCACGTCGTACTCGTCTCGTTTCTTTCTCGCTTTGTGTTTCTGATAATCACGGACATGCGAACACGACGTCATCAGAAATCACTGCTGTAGGTTTTTCGGACGAATCCCACATTCTGACATTCGACATTTCCATCGTCTTCAGTCAGTCAGTCCTGATTTTTGTAGACTGATATCTACAGTAATGAGCGCGTGTCCATGTGCTGTTCCTGACAGCCTTCAGTGTGTCTCATTCAGTAGTTCATTTTGTTCCGAACTCTCATTCGGGTTAGCTGGGTTTCTACGCCTCTTATTCAGCCTTCAAACACACACACACACACACACACACACACACACACACACACACACACACACACACACACACATAAATGATCCACTGGGACAGGGACTTAGCTGCAGGATGTAAATCCAGAGGAATGCAATCATCAGGTTAGTGTTCGGAAAAACAGCCAGCTGGCCCGCAGGTGAGGCGAGCGCACAGACTGATTGGCTCACTCGACTCAATTAGATAAAGTGGCCTCATTTCCTGCTCGACTATGCTGCATCAAGCGCTCCATCAAACCTGACCTACACACGCCGTGATTTCGACACTTCCCATTAATGTTCCAGAGCAAACAAGATGAATAATTACTGACAAGTGGACAGCTTTCCAGATTATCCAGATAATATACCTTTTATTAGTCCAAATATTTCTACCTGAGCCACTCGTACATGAACCGAGGACAGTGTAACAGCAGTGTGGGTTATTTACAGTAGATTCGTACTTTATACATCAACATTGTGGTCTGGTTTTTTATTTTTTTAATTTTTTTAGAGCTTTGTGATGAAATCGATTATGTAATGTATTGCAATCGATTTACACGTTTAAAATTATTCATGTAAACTTTCAAATGTTAAATGGTCTAAAGTGTGCCGAATTCTTGAAAATATCCCACAGCTTAAGAACGTAATTAAAAACTAAGGTAAACTTAAAAACAAAAAGTAAAAAGCAAAGTAATGCTTTCCCTTAGCATTTGAGAAAGATGAATTATCGCCCCCTACTGGACAGGAGTGCAGTGCAGGATCGCGCTAATAATTTATCGCTTTGTATGAGACATAATGTTTAAACAACCCACAGCATACAGCATTTATTTGTGTTTATTAAACAGTTGTAGTAGTTTTAACAATTCAAAACCTGTATGAAAATTAAATGAAACAATAGTGCTATTCAGTCGAATTGAATAAAAAGTTGCAGTGCGCAATCAATCTTTTCATTCAATTAATTAAATAAATGGATCAGTTTACTAATCTGTTCAAACCAATTGATTGCAAAAGTTAAATGGTCCGACATTGTTCAATTCCTTAAAGGCATACCAAAGCTTTCGCTGCAAATACAATCTTTCACAAATACTACAGTTTTGCAAGAGTGTCACTTCTTCTTCTTGAGTTTATGTGCAGTTGGTGCAATCTTGCCACCTCCTGGACTGGAGTGTGAAACAAAAGCTTGGCAGTAAAAGTCAATAAAAATAATCGCATTATGCAAGGTGCGACATTTAATCAATCAACACTACGTTACACAGCAATGTTTAATAAATACTTTAGAAATAGATCTGTTTGGGGCAAATCAGACAACAAGCGTAAATGCTCTAAAATCAAATTGTGTCAAATCGTCATTTCTCACTTTATAAAGGCAGCAAAAGTAATGTTTCCCCGAATCAAATGTAATCTGCACAGAGCAGAGGACCAATTCTTAGTTTAAGACTCTTATACCATAATCCTCTTAAGTGTTCCTTTAGGAAATGCAGTCCTCCGCACACGCAAATGTATTCTCAGAGCTTTCAGCACGCGCCGCCGACTACCAACCTGGAGTCTCTTGAAAACTCCAATCCTCTCACAGAGAGAGAGAAAGCACATTAGTAGTCTTTCTCTCAGCTTTAGAACTGCCTTTGTGCTCGAACAGTCTGTCTTTTTTTTTAATTTGCCGAAACAACACGACCAAGTCATCACCAGGCTGTTTATTATTCTCTGAAAGGTCCCGGAGTTGTCCTCTCCCTTTACAATACAACTTGAGATGATCAATAGTGTGCAACCCCGTGACCCACCTTTTAACGCTTATTGTCTGTCTGAGACACAAGGCAAGACCAGAAGCTCTAACAAAGCGTCTGTACTGTTGAGGCCAAGTCTGTAGCGTTCAGAATAGCTATTTAACCACATGGGTGGGGTCACAAGGGCACATTCGCAGGACATGCCCCTCGCAAGTATATTTTTATCTTTCCCTCCTTCCTGCAGCTTTTTTTTTTCTCGCGCATGCTGTAAAATTAAACACACTGTGAAAGTGAGATAGTGTAGTACACCCGATAGTTCTTAGGACTGTCTCGTCTTTTGGGAAAACTTAAAAAATAATAATAATAATAAAGTTCTATGCAGAATTCAACAAGAGATGGTTTATTTTTGAAAAAGATCTTTAAGGAAGACTTTGTGCCGAGTATTACAGCAAATACACTGGTTTGGATTGTACAAGAAAAGGAGACACCAAAGAATACGGATGAACTATATGAAATATACGATGATCTGGCCCAAGCACTTGCACTATCGCTATCACCTGGGCACACCAGAATGACTGAGTGCACATGCATTTAAAAAGAAAATATTAATACCATTATGACATGATATATACCTATAACTATCGTACATAACTAAGGTTTTATAAGGTTTTTAATATTTAAAACTAAGTTTTTTAATAACTAAGTTATTAGACATTTTTCGACATAAGTTTATGGCCTCACCATGGCTGAACCGTTTGAGATATCAATATTATTTATTTAGTATATTTATTCAATATATTTAGTGGCAATCATAAAAATGTCCTAGTAGGAGTATATCAAAATCCATTGAGTGCGTTTTGCAAACAACCCAAAATAACTGACTTCCTGTTGAGTTGAGCCCATGACATGCAGCGAGAAAGTTGTTCAACTCTGTGAGATCTAAAAGTGTACCAGGTTTCACATCTATACATTCAAGCATGTATGGGATATGAAGCAAAATCTCCTGTGAAGGCCCTGTGCCACACCCATTGGTGTCCTAATGGCAGCAGATTCCAACCTGTTTGCTGATCATTTTTGAGCAAGTCAGGACCTCCAAAAAGACCTGGATGCTGGGAGGCAAAAATTCTTAGAGAACAAGAGGACCCTTCACACACTATGATGCCATAATGCTTGGGCCCTAATTAGAGCTGCTTCCATCAGTATCCTGATTTGGGTTGCAGTGGTTCCACAAACAGTGACTGAGAAGTAGGAAATCAGCCTGGATGAGACTGCAAGCCATTACAGGGCACCACGCATACATTCACACATAGCTAGGGGCAATAAACATAGCCAGTCCGGCTAGCAGCATGGCATGGGACTGGCTATATTTAAACCAGGAGACTCAGAAAGATATGGGAAGAACATGCAGAATGGGATACGTATTCATAGTGTGGTAGTTATTTGTCCCAAGTAAATAGTCTAGCTATAACTAGTGCTGGGTGATTCTCTCAAATATCCCCTGAGTTTAGTTTAGTGCTGATCTTGTAGTAAAAGAATCAAATATCAATTCAGAGTTTTGGAATTTGTACAGGTTTAAAAAGTCAGATAAACAAGTTCATTGATTCATTCATTATTTAAAAGGATAATTGTTTGCACTATTTACTACAGGTAACACTGTAACTGTTCTTAACCCACCTAGATAACTAGATTACTCACAGAGGTTTATTTGTTTGTTTGACTTTTAAGAAAGAGAGGTGTCAGCTTTTTTTATTTTTTTGCGTTCTTTATGTGTTTAGGGAGTTATGTCCAGGTTTGTACAAGTTTACAACTTCATGTTTACAACTGCAATAAACGCAAAGAAATTTCACGACTGTACTGTACAGAATCATCCTGAACCGTGACTTCAAAACCGCGGTACGTACTGTGACGTGACTTTCACGTGCTGATACACCCCTACAGCAAGAACTCAGTCATAGACTAGGTTTAGACACCAAAGAGTTGCTCGTAAGCTGGCAGGTTCCATGGTGTGGCTTCAAAACCTACTTCTTCAAAGCAATTAGAAGGACAAAATTTGCTACCATCTATTTGGTTGTCAGTAACTATGCACTTGCCGGTAATTATCAGGGCTGTAGTGGTAAAGAAAATAGGTGGGTAAAGAATTATGTGACCAAATTAAGGCGGCTCACGACTTCCCAGTGCAAAACATATTAGCAACGTTTTTTGGATAAAAACTTGAATTAAAGCTGAATTTCTGAAGTTCTTGAACTTTATTAATCACCATTACAGTAGGTGTAGAAAACAATGAAAGACAGTATGGAAGATTTTTTTGAACATCAGCCACCATTCAAAGATCTGAACAATCCATCATGTGTTTCAATGAGAAAAAAAGTTTAATATTATAAAAACTATGTGACTAGACCTATAGTAATATAAAAGAATATTCACAACACAGATTTATGTTGTTGGTATCTTTGTGCTCGAGCTCTTTTGCTGGTGTTTTATCTGGTTTTTTTTTTTTTTTTTTTTTACCCTGACAGAATTTCCAACTAGTAGCAAAATTGGACAGTTCTAGCAATCTACAGTAGTTTTTTAATTTCCCTTACCTGTAGTTTTGATTCAAATTCGAAATTTAAAATTCTATTTGTCATGTAAACAGTCATACACAGTATAGCATGAAGTGAAATGATTGTATGATCACTGATTACATAAAAGTTTCAAATAGAGTTTTTAAATAAAGAACATAAAGAATGAAATAAGAGAAAAAAAATTATACAAATATAGAAAAACTGTTGATTGGTGGTAGCACTGCTAAATGTATATAATACAGTTTTAATTGAGCTATCTGAGGTTTCATAACATACAGGTAGCACTTTCTGACAACGTTATCAGAATATAATCCCTATGGCTTTTACATTGGTAGCGCTTTCTGACGGTGTTTTTAATGTTATCCATCAAAAGTTAAATTAACCATGCAAATAAAATGTACAATAAAACACCAAATGAATATTTTAAAAAAAAACTCTCGAAGCTGAACATGAACCCATAAGTCTCTGAGAATGTTAGCATGGATTTATGGGCGGGGCACTAAAGCAGTGAAACATGACCTATTTCTGGTGGTAAGTGTGGGTAGGAGAGACTGATGGGTAGGACAAATTTATTGAACACACTTTATACATCGTCGTATGTCCATTTTGATACACTTGATAACTGATCGACTGACTCATAAATGCTGAAAACGAAGCGCAGAATACAGTACATTACACTACAGTTCGACATGACTAAAAATCTGAATCAGGAGCTGTTTAAGGAATAACTTTAGCAAATTTTAAAGCTGTGTTCATCAATCAACATTTGAAAACCAAGTGTAGCTTAGTCGTCAAGGTGTTGGACAACTGATCGGAAGTTCTCAGGTTCAAACCCCAACACTACTAAGTCGCCACTGTTGGGCCCTTGATCAAGTTCCTTATCCCTCAACTGCTCAGATGTAAAAAATGAGATAAAATGCAAGTTGCTCTGGATAAGGGCGTCTGACAAATGCTGAAATGTAACATTTATTTATATAGCAACTTACAGCGACCCAAGTTGAACCAAAGTGCTTCACAGAATTAAAATAAATGACAATAAAAAATGTACAAAACGAAACACATAAAATTATTAACTACCAAAAGCCATTCTTAATAAATGAGGTTTGCTTTAAAACTAGTTAATGACAGTTATATGTGGACTAATGTACGTCAGAGGTGTGTAAATGTCAGAAATTTAGGAGGTGTGTAAATGTGCTCTACAGCCCTGATGATGATGATGATGATGATATGGAAGAGCTTTTTTTTTTATGTGGTAGGCAACACATGGTGTCCCAATATGAGTGCTTTCTTCGAGCTGTTGAAACGTGTGTGTTGTGCTTGTTTTGTCAGATGTCCAGAAAGCTCATTTCCTAATGTAGGAAAGCTAATGCCCTCCCGAAGTAAATAAACAAGGGCAACAAATACCGGGACTCACGTCCATTTCCGATTCTGGAGATGAAAGTGAAGCGGTTTATATGACAGCAAATGGCTTGTTTGTTTATTTATTTAATGAATTTATTTATTGTCTTCACTGTGGTTCAGGATCTTTTCCCCCCAGCTCATCAGCTATTCATGAGCGAGGCTTACAGGAGGGAAATGGAAATCTGTACACCAGAAGTCTCCCCTCAAGACTGATTTTTATCCTAAAGTTTTAGGATAAAGACAAGATTCTTGACCTCACCGTGTATAACAGTTTCAACAAACTCGAGTTCAGACGTGAGCTTTGGGTTGAGATCCAGTCGGCGTGAATGTTTTAGGATTAATATTAATGTTCACTTCATGGCTGAGAAGATGCTCGATTTTTATATACAGCTGTAAGGGAAAGTCTCAGATCAGCTGCTCAGAGCAAAGTAGCCTTGACCGGTCTGGACCTGGAGGCAGTCTAGACTTGTGGTTTACAGCAGAGCCGATCAGGAGAGAAAAAAAATATATATATATATATATAAAAATATATAAAATATATATAAGAAAATGCTATAGCAGTCAATCTGCTTTGTTAATCATTTCTATAAAATAACCAAGTTAAAGTGTAAGTGCTAGTGTTTAACAGAGAAGTAAAAGTAATAGCGTAACAGCATTTTTTTTTTTGATTTTCCCAGATTTTCTCCCTAATTTAGTCGTGTCCAATTCCTCCCCGTCACTAGGGGGCTCCCACATTAAGGCTACTACTACCACTCAGCCGGGAGGGCCGAAGAATATCACCTGTTTCCTCCGAACCACGTGACGCCAACCGACCGCATCTTTTCGAACTGCTCGCTCACGCACCGTTGGGGGCGGCGTAACACACACGGAGGACAGCGCTATCCGCTCCCTCCATTGCGCGAGCTCACAGACGCCCCTGACTGACCATGTGGGAGGTGGGAGCACTAAGTACCTCTCATCCCTCCCCTCTGAGAGAGCTCGGCCAATCGGCTCTCTCCAGACCTCCGGCTGCGAGAGGTTACAGCACCACCCGGGATTCGAACTAGCGATCTCCGGATGATAGCGCTTTTACCACTGCGCCACTCGGAGGCAGCGTAACAGCATTCTGAATTTGTAGATAGCGTATACATGTATACATATATATGTGTTTCTCATGTGATATATGTGTATATATGTGTGTATAACCACTGTATGCAGACGGATTTTGTGTGCTGCTCTTTTTTAAAATCTTAAGCCACTTTTCAATTGAATTTGTTTTTTTTCCTCATAGACATTGAGTCAAACAACAGAAATCAGGAGACAAAATATGAAGAGTTGAATATGGATTCATCCTAAACCCTAAATTGCTTTCTAGGCGGCACGGTGGCGTAGTGGTTAGCGCTTGTCGCCTTGCACCTCCAGGGTCCGGGTTCAATTCCCGCCTCTGTGTGCATGGAGTATGCATGTTCTCCCCGTGCTTGATGGGTTTCCTCCGGTTTCCTCCCACAGTCCAAAGACATACAGAGTAGATGAGCTGGCTGTCCCAATTTTCCCGTAGTGTGCGAACAAATGTTAGTGCCCTGTGATAGTCTGGCACCCTATCCAGAGTGTACCCCGCCTCGTGCCCAGAGTCTCCTGTGATAGGCTCCATGCTCCTAGTGACCCTGTACATGATAAGTGGCATAGAAAATGATAAATAAATTTTTTAAAAATCTCCAGGTTCGCTGAGAGCTTTCCTCTCACTGCATTGATTGGCGTTTCCAAATGATTAGGGGTGTGTGTGTGTGCAGTGAGTTTGAAAACAGTGCAGTGCGGTACAGTGACATACACTTACATCCTACAACGAGCTCTCCAGCCAAAAACCCTCAGTCATTTTTATCCCCTAAAATATTTATCGCACGTTCACTTTTCCTGATTCTCGAGATGGTGTTATATATCATGCACGTTTTACGAAGGAGGCGTTAAGCCGAACGGGGTTCAGCACAGTCATTCTTCAATAGAGAATGTGCTTGGAGACAATGTTTCTCCATCAGGAGCGCTTGTGTTCTCATAATAAAGACAGTGACAGAAGGATGTACAGTCATTCAGCAAATTGGCTAAAAGAGCTTCATGCAAACATGGTGGCTTTTCTCATGAGTGTTTTTTGTGTGTGTGTGTGTGTGTGTGTGTGCGTGTGCCGCCCACACACAGTTTACTGAAAGCACATTCAAGCTGTGCAGCGTTGTCCCGAAGCTCCTCTGAGTACAATGTGGTGAATAATGGAAATTGTAGAGGTTTTTATTGTACAGGAGACTTAAACACAACATTTAGTTTAACTCTTTACCTCGTAGTGCAAGCGGATGACAGCGAAGCAGCACAGCTTTCTAATGGGCGCGAGACACCGAATGCAGTAATAAATCGCTTTGTTCTGATCCAGGCCCGATCTCGAGCGCTCAGGATCCAGGGTTCTCAGGTCTCGTTAGGTCAAATGTCAAGTCACAGACAAGTCATGGAATCGAATAATAACCACATACGAGCGCTAACGATCGCTTGTTCATGTTGTGTCCTGCAGGGGGAGCTTTTGAGTCCGTGCCGCTGTAGTGGCTCGGTGCGGTGCACTCACGAGCCGTGCCTGATCAAGTGGATCAGCGAGAGAGGCTCGTGGAGCTGTGAGCTGTGCTACTACAAGTACCAAGTCATCGCCATCAGCACCAAGAATCCGCTACAGGTGACCTGCTGCACACACCACCTTCAGTCATATTCAGCACATGTCCAGTAAATGTTCTTAAAATAAAGTGTGTGTGTGTGCGCTCAGAGGACCAATCCTTACCGTCTTGCTGTGGTTTGTGATAACCGCCGTCTCTCTCTCTTTATCCGTGCAGTGGCAGGCGATCTCTCTGACAGTGATCGAGAAGGTGCAGATCGCAGCGGCGGTGCTCGGTTCGCTCTTCCTCATCGCCAGCATCTCATGGCTCGTGTGGTCTTCGCTCAGTCCCTCAGCCAAGTGGCAGCGCCAGGACCTGCTCTTCCAGATCTGCTACGCCATGTACGGCTTCATGGACCTGGTGTGCATCGGTGAGTCGGTAACCTGGCGGGGGCGGGGCGAGTGGAATTACTTTTCATGTTAAAAAAAAAAAGTTTATTCATAACCAAACACCAATAGATATAGAAGAGGCACGGATATTAGAGGCTATTTCAAATTCACATTTTATTTTCTCACTTACACAGTATGATATGCAGTGAAATGCTTATACGACCTAAAAAATTTAAATAAAATAAGAAAAATACGAGTTTTCAAATAAGAATATAAAGTATGGAATAAGTGAAAAATATTTTACAAATATAGAAAAACTTTTAGCTGTAAAAAAAAATTATCATGTACAAATAATAGAATAAAATAAAATAGAATTGCAGTGGAATTGGGATATAGAAACCATGTCCAGTCATGAGCAAGACAGTGTGTAAGTTTAAAGTTCCATGGTCGTGTACAAACCAGGTAATGGAGAGCAAATATATGAGCCCTGAGGCCTCTCACCTCCAGAGTCGAGGGTTCGAGACCCATCTTTGGGACTGTAGACGTTGCATGTTCTCCTTGTGGTTGGCAGGTTTCCTCAGGGTGCTCTGGTTTCCTCACACAGTCCAAATACATGCATGACGTCTCCAGCTTGCCCGTAGTGCTCTGTAGGCGATGGATTGGATTGGCACTCCATCTAGGGGCCTAGTGCCCTGAGTCCCCTGGGATAAATAGGCTCCAGGCCTCCTGCAACCCTTCACAGGATAAGCGTTATAGAGAGTGAGCGAGAGAGTGGGTAAAAATACAATTTTATAAAATCAGCCAAATATTACAATGGTAATGTTATTTTAAGAAGTGGAAAGTGGATGAGGTGGCAGTTTGATTCTTGAGGTGATTAAACAGACACCTTGGCACAACGACAATCTGTTAGGAAGTTTTTCTTCAGACACCATCTATAAAATGCAGCACATAAACTTGATTCTGATGAGATGAAACCAATATGTGGTCTGATTTTTCTTTTTTTTTTTTGTGGCTATTTTGCTTTGATCAGCACGTTCAATTTAAAATAAACCGAATGCAAGAAAAAGTGCCAAAACTTACCGTTACATATGGTGCTGTTTTATTTATACTTGCTCCAGGGCGTCTTTAATTAATATCATTACTTAAGGATGCTTCCAAGATCCAAGATATTTTCATCTGCCAGCAAGCTACAACTCAACTTCCCATATTATACCCCTTTTTAACAAGTTAATCAAAGTGGGTGAGATCTTCAAAAATGTGTCTGTTGATGTTCCAGCTCAGATCATGAGCTCTGGCGTCATTGGAAATTCCTTCTGATTCACGCATGTTTCACCGTTTCAGTGTCTGTAACTTTAAACGCAAATGGGTGCATTTTTCCATCCAATCAGAATGCAGGACATGGAATTTCCCTGTGAATGATGCCCAGGAGTTGAGCTAGTGGAAGGCCATGCAAAATGCCCCTCCCCCAATCCGTTTTTACGGGTGATGTCATAGGGATGGGAAGTGTGAAGAGTGTGTCCAAGCACATTTATGAAAAAAATTAGAAATTTTTTTTAATCTCATATTTTGTCAGTGTGCACAAACACTCAAGACTCATGTGAATGATGTAAAATTGTTCAAAAAGTGAATTTTGTAACAAGATTTTTATGCTGAAAATGCATAGAAACTACAAGTTTCTATAATATTTCCCACAAACAAAAATATTACTGCCCAGAATATGCAGTTCCTCAAATGTCCACTGGGGGCTGGCTGTAAAAGCGAGTCAATCCATGTTAAGATGGCCAACTTTACAACTAAAATAAATATACTTACAGCCTGGTACAAAAAACAGGTTTTGTTCTCCTTAGTTAGAGTTTAGATTCATGATGACTGTATGGGGGTGAATTTTATTTTATGTGAGTTATATATAGGGGCGCTCCGATTAATCTGTTGCCGATCATAATCGGCCGATAATAGCTTTGGGAAGTTTGATCAGCTGTCTCTATAGTGGCCGATATAGAAAAGCCAATCAGATGACGCAAAACTCGTGGGACATTTTTTTTGCGCGCTGCTAAAATGACTTCACCGGTCTGGCGATTCTACGTGTTGTGTGAAAAAGACAATACATTAGCAATCGGCAACCTGTGTAACAAGCCAATTCCACAAGGCGGGAACCACCCAAAGCATTTTAACACCACGAACCTCATCAGACAATTTGAAGGTTAGTCACGTAATGGAACATGAGCAGTTTTCAAAGTTGGCTGGCGCTAAGAGAGCGGGAGAGTTCAGCAACTCGCGCGCCGCCACTCACTCAGCAGGCTGTAATTCCCCTATTTCACCTACGCGGTTTCGCTCGGTGGCCGTAAGTACGGTTCATCATGATTCACCGCGAGTTTTGGCGCTGTGATTACGTTACAGTAGTAATTAAACATGTTTACTTTTACGTTTCCATCTTTCCACGTGAAAAATTAAACATGTAAAAAATTTTGGTGGTCCTTGCAGAACTTCCAGCGACTCACGTCCTACTTGTCTGTTATTTTATTTAATTTTATACAATCTACAGGAAAGTTGTATTCGTCAAGCTCTAAGCTGTTCCCAGTTACTAACCAAGCACAGGTTGACGTGTTGCACATGTTGCTTGCCAAGTAATACAGTTGTCAATTCATGATGTTCCTCTTCTTGTAATTTCAATACTTAATTTACATTGTTATGCGATATAGTTTAATAAATAATGCTACATGCTACAAGGCTTCAAGTAGACCCTGTAATCGGTCTATATAGCTTCTAGTGATTGGAGATCGGTGATCAGCCCCAAAAATCCTGATCGGAGCACCCCTAGTTATATATATATATATAAAGTATATATAATTAGGGGTGTCACCAGTTTGAGTGACAGAGTCATCGCAGGTGTCAAACCGCTAGCTGTCTGCTATGCTAACCAGCTAACTAGATAACTAGAATCGTTTTAGTATAAGAAATGTAGGAGTCGACCCGAGACGACGTGTAGTGTGTGACGGAGTTCGTGCAAGTGCATTAACAACATTAATAAATTA
Source organism: Clarias macrocephalus (assembly GCA_011419295.1). NCBI lineage: Eukaryota > Metazoa > Chordata > Actinopteri > Siluriformes > Clariidae > Clarias > Clarias macrocephalus. The sequence continues at coordinate 95,881 of JAAGKR010001961.1, read as the reverse complement.
ACGTTAGCCACCAGTGTTTAGTGTATTAGCTAAGCTAATACTAAGCTCGAAAGCTGAATTAAACAGGTGGGTTCCAAACAAAAGCCAGGAAGTTTGCTCCGCCCATTCGCATAACCTGGATTTAGGCGGAGTCAGCTCCTGCCAACATTGTGATGCCAAGCGCTCCTACAGTTGAGCCTCGAAACCCGCTCTTCACAAAACCTATGTGTGACGTCACGCTGGGTTTGTCCAGTTCTTTTTACACAGGCTATTTTCTCAGCCATGTCTCAGTTTAAACCACCTCAATTAAGACATATTGGTCCAACAGTCCCCCGAAGCACCACTTTGATGGTAACACTACAGATGCAAACGCACGTATCCAAAGCTCATTTATGATACAACAGCATCAAAACCTACGAGAGGAAAAAAAAAAACGAAGGCGACGAAGACTAGGCCGTGGGCGTTATTCAGCGGCTTCATTCTTGGCTACGGATAATTGAGATATTTATACATAAAAGCTGCCAGGTTCACTCTTCTCAGAATTTAAATGTGCAGACAGACTCGTCTAGACTGAGCAGAGCTCGAATTTTCCGCCGCTTGGGCAGATCTTTTCAGCCTGCATATTAAAGTTTAAAGGAATGCTAAAGCTAATTGATCTCCGACACGTCTGACAGCATTAAAGCGGACATCATGAAGTACTGGAACTCTGTAAAAAAGAAAAGAAAGAATAAGAGCAGAAGTCGTGTTATACAGTGAATTTACACACAGTGAAAATATTTACTCACACTTTTAAATTCTATTTCTCTCAAAATAAAAATGTCTTAAAAACAATTGCTGAATATAAAGAATACTGAAAAAAAAAAGTGTTTTCTGTAAAGCCCCGTTGCTTTTGACTTTATCCTCAAACATACAGTACCTCTCACCGCACCGCACCATGTTCCCTCCGATCCTCCAGCACTGCTCTCAGACACCGAGGAGGACGTCCGTCTAGACTGTTTTCCGTTCTGGTGGTGGGATGAACTTCCTCTAGATGTCCGTCTTAAGACCTGTTTGTTCCTTCAATATTTGGGTTAATTCCGCCCCCACACAAAGAAAAAAACAAACAAACAAAAAAAAAACTTTGCGACAGTGAGTACAGTATCTCACAAAAGTAAGTACACCCTTCACATTTCAGCAACGTCTTTATTATATGTCCTCAAGTGACAGGAAAATAGAAATGAAAATTGGAGTTTAGAGTAGTCCATGTGCAGCTTGTATAGCAGTACAGATTTACTGACTTTATTGACTTTATTGTACTAAATAACTGGAAAGAAAAATAAGTACACCCTACGCGAACATGTCAAAACCGTGCCCAAAGTGTCATATTTTGTGTGAGCACCATTGTTACCAAACATGGCATTAATCCTCCTGGGCGTGGAGCTGCTGGATGTTAGACACCTGGAGCTTCGCCACCTTCAGATTGAGGACGTTCCACAGGTGCTTTATAGGGTTCGGGTATGGACACATACTTGTCCATGAACATGATGAATAGGTCATGTGACAGCAGTTATCACTCACTTTCGTTGCCACATAAGAATTTTGACAATAATGGCTGTATGTTGAGTTATTTTTAGAGGTCTGTAAATCTATACTGTTATACAAGCTGCACATTGACTACTCTAAAATATATCCAAGTTTCATTTCTATAGTACTATCCTATGCTGAAATGTCTGAGTGGGTGTAGTTAGTAACCTAGTAACCCAGTGTAAGGATCTATCCAATGACGGAAACTTCAAAGCACTCTGGATAAGAGCGTCTGCCGGATGCCCAAACAGAGTGGTGTCTACATGTGACTGTATGATTGATCATTCCTAATCCCCAGACTGGGCATGAAAAGACAAAACAATCCAAAACCCGGGTGTAAATGACAGAAAAGTCACTCTAGCTATTGTTCTCTCCCGCTCTTTCGGAGAAGCGACGCTCCCAATTAAATGATAGCATTGTTTGTTAATTAAGTGTCAGATGATAATTGCGAATCCGCTTCTCCGTGAGATCTGTGACAAGAGCGATTTGCACGTTCTCGGTGCGAGAGATAAACAGGAAGCGAAGATAAGCCAGAGGAACACTCCAAGAGAGAGAGAGAGAGAGAGAGACTGACAAGTGGCTCAGTCTGAGCATGGAGGAGATTTCCTCGAACATAATTGCGACAATAAAAGGCCGCCCCGTAATCTTCAGTCCACTATAAAGGAACTGGAGTGCGCTTGATGGCTTCTCCAGCGCCGCTCTCGCTCGTCCCCGACAGCCGTGTGAAATACGAGGCTCCGACAGAATCGCCGTTCTGTAGCGCCGTGTCACAGACGGTCCATAAAAACACACGAGAAATACGGCCAGGGCTCGAGAGGCCGAGGCTATAATACCCGCGCGGGCGCGCTGATGGAAAGGAAAGACTCTCCCTCTATTAGGATGACAGACACGCCCGAACGGAGAGCGAAAACTTTTACACAGTCCTTGGGCAGATTAAAGAGAATAATAATATATATAATTTTTTATTATTATTACCGCTGATGGGAGACCAGCAGCGCGTACAGGCTGACAGGGATTGTTTTTCCGTGAATAATCTGTGTGTGTTCATGTGTCTGAAAGGGGGAGATCAATGAGTCTGTCCTTCAGAAGTCCTTTCTGTGATGGATCATGACGTCTCCACAAGTGGATGAATGGAGTGAAAACAAAAAACAGGGACAGAGAGAGAGAGAGAAAAATCCAGTTGATGAAGGGTGTATTTTCTGTAGTTGTTGGACTTTCTAGTGAGTTGATGTAACCACATTAGACAAACAAAGATTATTTGTACTTAGAAATGTACTTATTTCAAAACTAGATACACACAATTATTAATCTTAATTTGTAAATTTATTTTACTCAGAAGTACACAAATGCTGTACTTAAGTAAAAACAGGTAAATTATTACTGAAGTACTCCATTCATATTTCTACTTAAGAACTTACCTTCAAATTCAATATCAAAAGTTTTGAAAGTATTAAAGTATTTCAATCACCTGCTACGTTCTTAAGTGTTTCCCAAATGGTTATGCATAGTAGTCAACAGGTGGCGCAGGATATTCCCGCTTCAAACACTCTTTGAAAATGCATTTGGCAGACGCCCTTATCCAAGGCGACTTACATTTGATCTCATTTCTTTGATCTTCATCTGAGCAGGTAAAGTTTAAGGGCCTTGTTCAAGGGCCCAAAGGTGGCAACTTGCTGGTGCTGAGGTTTTGTTTGTTTGTTTGTTTGTTTGTTTGTTTTTTAATCTGGGACCTTGATTAGTGGTCCAATGCCTTAACCCCTGAGCTACCCCTGTCTCTCTCTCTCTAAACACAACACTAGAAATGTAGTGAAGTAGAAAGTACAGATCTTCGTTGTAGGATGTAACGGAGTAAAAGTAAAAAGTATCCGCTAGTAAAACTACTTGAGTAAAGTACAGATAAGTGAACTACAAAATAAATGTACTGTATTAATCTATCTAGTTCTCCGTCAGCTCTGTCTATGATCTACTAGTAGTTCCTTTTTTCACATTTTATACATACTGTGCAAATAATTTTTCATTATTTCATTTGACAAGTCATTCTGTTTATTTGTGCACCGTTGCCTCACACCTTTAGGGTCGAGAGGATTGAATCCGGTCGGATATACATTAGATTGGCACCCAATCCACTTTGTGCCCCGGGATAGGATTCAGGCCTCCTTGATGGATGGTCTTTAACTGTATAATAAGATATGGACGTTAACCTCATTGACAATTTCATTCTACTTCATTTCATACTTGGAAGAGTTATTCAGGGTGTGTATAAGTGGGATTTTTTTTTTAAGAAGCAAAAAAGTGAAATTATGAGCGATTGATAATTAAGTAGCCACTTGCAGTAAAAGGCAGTGTGCAGCAAACGCACAATGTAGCGTAGAACGTTCTTCCCCATTAGTCAGCTTAGACGCGTAATTCATTTTCGACCGACACGTTCCATGTCACTAGCTTGCTAACTACCTTTCAGGAAAAAAAAAATACAACCATGTACTAGAACTGGTAGAGTTTTCAGTGTGATGGAGACAAATGGTCTACAGTGGCAACCGCTTACAGGAGCAGCCCAAAGAGGAATAGAAGAAGAGTTTTCAGTACGATGGCCGTTCTAGGATTTAATGACGATTTTGGTGGTGTGAAGCTTTTTTGCGGAACCCAGCCCTGAGCGTTTACGTGCAGGAAAGATAATCGACAAGAAGCAGTAAATCTCTTTAACGTTGCTGGTGTGAAGCGCGAGTTGATTTGTAGAGATCAGGCTGGACATAAGCATCAGGGGTCGATCCAGGCTGTTTAATGAGAAATGGAGAGGGGAATAGTAGTTTTTGTATCATTTTGTTGGTAGACACGACACGGTCAACGTACACCTGAACATCAGACCTGTGTGTGGCTCTTCTACATACCGTTTCCCTTAAATGAAACGAAAAGGCTCCAAGCTGTTCCAGGATGACTTTACAGTTTTATAGAAAGCCAAGTTTGGAGCAGAACAACTCGAGTGTCCTGCAACGGAGCCCTTTGAAACCCTTTGGGAGGAATTGGAACACAACTCCAGCCCATTAACTCATTAATGTTCTTATCATTGAATGAGCAGAAATCCCCACAGCCACGCTTGAACATCTGCTGGAGGTTCTTCTCAGAAAAAACGAGGATATTATAGCAGTAAAGTGACTAAATGTATAACGAGCTGTTCGACGAGTACGTAGTGTAAGACTGTCAGGGTCAGGTGTCCACATACCTTTGCAAATACATCAAATGAGTTTTAGACTTTTAAAGGGATTTCTTATCGGGAAAACACCTAGACGAGGTCATCAACATAGGTTAAGATTTTTAGAGGAACACCATACGAGTCATGTTTCTGAAGACTGAGTTTTGCTAAGTTAATGTTGCAGACCTTAAAAAATGAAAAATATCATGTTATATAATAACTGGCATTTATATTTAGCGTCATGCGGAGAGGTTTCAGCGTACAGTAGTGTTGCAGCAGGTAGCCCAGGATAATGTACTTAACCCCTTGAGGGGTTCTCTGGTTACCTCTCGCCTCCCAAAAACATGCCATGTGTATGGTTTTAATATACTGGCATTGCCACCTCACACCCAGGGAACTCTGGGTAAAGTCTGGATCTGCAGCAGGAAGGTGAATGAAATAAAAAGAGCGTTTACAATTTTCATGAGAATTTCCATAAAGAAACCCCCAATGCTCAAAGGCATCAAGCAATCAGCGTAAAAAAAACAACCACCACCACCAGTTCAAGTATCAAGCATTTGCATTAAGCCTAAAAGGGATTGTAGACTAGCAATAAAATGTAACATTTTTAAATGGTAGGAAAGTGTGTGTGTGTGTGTGTGTGTGTGTGTGTGTGTGTGTGTGTGTGTGTGTGTGTGGATCTATTCCTAGAATCTCATCCTCATGGTTTGAGCTGCCAAAAATTGACAAGAGTTCATTTCTTGGAGTAGTAAAACCCAACACCCACGCAGCTCGAGTAAAATAATCTTTCATCCAGTATAACAGCGTTAAAGTGTCGACAAGGCTTTATCATAATAACCCTCGCAGCCGTAGAGAAGACGCTCAGGAGAACCTTCCCTCTATTTAGAAACGCACAGACCGGACCCAGGCTGCTTTTGAACAGTACCTGCTGAGACAGCGCGCCGCTAAATATGGAACCCACTTAATATTTTGAGGCTGATTATGCCCCAGTCATATCATCTTAATTCAGTTTGCCATAAGCAAGAATAATTTATGGTTATCTCGGGGAAGATGAGAGAGAGAGAGAGAGAGAGCGAGAGAGAGAGTGATAGACAGAAAGGAAAGTCGTGAAGCTCGCCAGACTCTGGAAATGACTCACTGATCAAAATTCAAGCATCGCCTCAAGAGCTCTCTCCACTCAGCCTCGTTTTCCATTTTCCCAGCTCTAGTGGACGGAGTGTATTTGTTAAATCAATACGCAGCTCAAATTCTTCACCGGTAATGAGAAAGACTGCAGTCCAGCACGCAGAGAGAAAAGAGTCTGTTGTGTTTATTTAGAAAGACGGGGTTTAATAGAAAGAGAAGGAGATCAGATAGATGAGGAGGCGCCTTCTTATTTAGCACTTCCTCATAGCGGTTATTAGTTTTAAAGAGTTTAGAGTATTTAAATTTAAATTTAAACAAGTTTTCAGTAACATTTTGTCTTACACCTTTACAGTAAGTCCCCTACTTGAACGTTCGAGTTATGATTTTCCGCAGATATGAACGAACCGCGGATCTACGAACACTTGTAGATACAAACAAATCGCAAAACTAGCTCACGTGTATTGTACAAAAAATAAACACTGTAGTGCACCAGATACCAATATTTCCAATGACGTACAATATTTTCAGTGTATAAGTGAATATATCAAATGTCTAAAGTCCGGTATATTTTGTGTGTGCGAGGGTCAGGGGTTAAACGCGGTCATAAAAATCTTATACGCCTTTGAGAATGTGCAACCAAAACACCAAAACCTGTGTGTTTGGAATTTTTTTTTTTCATGCTTTATGTTGTATATTTATGTCAAAGGTGTACAGTATAAGACTCACTTTGTCGGACTTACGGTCGAATCCGACTTACGAACATGCTCCAGAACTGAACTCATCCGTAAGTCCAGGACCCTCTTTTATTTCTTGTGTACTGGGGCTGCAAGGCTCATGATACTAACAAGCCTATAATTTCCGATTTAGTATAAATCACCACACACTTTAACAATGTACTGTTAATATGGCTTAGTGTAAACATTAGCATGTGAAAAAAGTTGCATAAAATGTCAGGGTAAAATTTTAATTGGAACTATATTATCATCTAAACCCAAATCCAGGTTCAAACCTTAGGCTCAATGAGTCCGTTGTTTGCCGAGGATCAGCTCGGCAAAATTCCCACTGCTACTGCTTTTAGCCAAGTGATGGCTGTGTGTCCATGTCTTTCTAACATAGCAGTGTGTCATAACGCCTATAAACCATGTTTGAGGCTTTCACCTGATATTGAGTTGTACTGGAATCTATAATTGTTTCCTTTACTTGTTAGCAGGATTAGCCTCTAGCAGGACAGCTAGAGAAGCATACTTTGGACAACAACTGTGTTTTCCATCTGAAGAGAAAGTGATTAGATTCTAAGAGCACTTATCCTGGAGCAGCATTAGTACAGTCTGTGTGGCTTTGGCTTTCAAGGATTTGAAGCTAATTTATCCTTCTGACTGAACTCAAAGGAGAACAAATGTGATGGCTAAGCAATAACTAATGCTTGCTGACTGTTAATAGAAAGTAAATACCAGTCAAAAGTTTGGAAACACTTTCTAATTCCTTGGTCCTTCCTAATTTTTATTTCTTTCCACACTGTAATACAATACTGAAGGCGTCCAAAATATGCAATAATCTTTGAACAGTTGATACTGAGATGTATCTGCTGCTTATGATCTCTGTAAATCCTTCATAACGGCTCTAATCTGAGGTGCTGTTTGTTAATTGGTGATTTCTAACTCTAAATGAATTTCTCCTCTGCAGCAGAGGTAAGTTTTGGTCTTGCTTTCCTGGCAAGGTCTTCATGAGAGCCAGTTTCATCATGGTGCTTGATGGGTTTCGCAAATGCACTTGACACAATGAACTGCAAGAACTATTCCAGATCAGCTGACCTTCATGTCTTATAATAACACCTGACCGTTTCTGCTGTTTTATGCAAGTCCCTAATACTGTGCATTATTTCATAGTTTTTGAAAAAATTCAGTATTGTTCTAGAAAGTAAAAATTTGTGTCCAGAGCTTTGACTGGTACTGTACAGTACTGTGTATATAGTTAAATTATGTAGATTAAAATAGAAGAAACTGGAACAAATGTTTTACTGCGACAGGCTACAAAGATACAGTTTAAAATTCTTTATGTAACAATCTCAGCAGCGTCCTCATTTCCCGTCTCGTCTGTTCTAACAAGTAAAGCATTCAGCATCAGCAGTATACTAATCACCGGCCTGATCATCTGTCGTCATCTGTACCTGTTTCTCACTGATTTAAATTAGATGTGTATTTTGCAAGACACTGTACTGTATATAGTGACATTATAAAGAACGAGCTTGAAAGGAACAAGCAGAGAGCGCTGCTGTCTCACAGCTAGTCCAGGCTGCTAATCTGTCAGTGACGCGAGTATAAAGTCTAAAGTCTAGCACATAACATACTGTAAATCAGACGTAAAAACATTTCAAACACACTGTATGAACTGTATAGCGGATTTAAGGCTAGACTTTTTATCCTAGTCTGATTTCTCGGTATCAAAATGCGAGACGTCTCTCTTCTGTATTGTTAATGCGAATGTGCGTTTAATACTTTTTTTATGTCCTTACTACCCAACATGCTCTGTTATTTAAAAATAAAGCCAGACACAAGCTTTATAATATTTGTGTCGGATTTTGCCGACCCGAATCAGTCAGACTGCCTCAGAAGAATGAAGATGAAATATGTGTGTTGTGTGTGTTCCTCTTTCTGTCCATACTATTTTACAAACCAGTGCCAGCTTCTTACAAGAATAATCTGGCAAAGAGTGTGTGTACTGACTGCCTTCAACTTTACTTTAAAATAAAGCATGTCATGCTGACTTTGCTTTCACGTCACGTCAGCATGTAGAGAGAAAGTTAGAGTACCGGTCTCGGTTAATGGGTGTGGCCTAATATTCAAGATTAATATTAAAAAATGATAGCAGAAATTTTACATCCAGGCTGCTGTACATATTACTCTTATTACTATTACTTTAAGCTTTAATACTAATATAAACATGACTTGAATGACACACACACACACAAAAAAAAAAAAACTTAACTATTCCTTCAACTGTAGCTTTGTATTCTTCACTTACTGTTTATACCCAACAGTTAAAGGGATATTTCAGGTTTTTAATTTAAAAATTCTTCAATCATAATCGAGGTACATTATCGTAGCACATTGAAAGTAAAGTCACACAGAACATGAGTATAGTGCAAACAATTATGGCCAAAGTCAACAACCCTCATTATGTGCAGAAATGCATTCCAAAGTTCAGCTGAGACTCATTTAAAGCTTCTGCAGTCCTGCCGAGTTGCTATCTTTCCAAGGTACAGTACAGATTTAAGTATTTTCTTTCTCATAGCAAGGCACTACCTAAGCGGAACTAGCCATACGGCTAACCAGAATTGGCCATACCGCTAAAGGGTTAAACTCGATGTAGTTTAGTGGGACTGCAGAAGCTTCATACGAGTCTCAGCAGAACTTTGGAATGCATTTCTGCACGGAACGAGGGTTGTCCGCAATTTGGATCTGATTACTTACAATGTACTCGCGTTCTGGGTGACGAACTTCCCGTTCAGTGTGCCGAGCAGGACAATTTATACTGACCAAGTCCTACCATAAAATATTTACGTGCGTCACAATTGGGATTTAAGGCAGACTTGGAAAAATTCTAACTACCCCTTTAAAGATGACTTTATAGTGGAGCTTAGTGTTAATACTACGAGTTAGTGTGACTAGCACCAAAGACTATAGACTCTGACCAGATATCTGTACTGAATATGAATTTCAAATGGGGACAATAAAGTAAAAATCTGTATGTTGGTCAAAACATTGTTTTTCTTGACCTTTATTTAATAGTTCGTGTCACTGGTTTGCTAATCAGACCAGAAAGGGCAAATAAAATGGAAAATCTATGAACGTCTGGGTCAGCTGAATGTGCGATTTAATAAGTTCCAACACAAAGCTAAGAATATCAGGTTTAGAGACTAGAGACAGTTTATTAGCTCTACAGTATTCTTAAGTCCTTTTGGTCCTGAAAAAAGAAAAAAACTAAATCCTTGCAGGAGCAGAAACTGATACAAGTGTTCACAATTTCCCCTCTCTTTTTCCCAGCTCTGATCGTGCACGAGGGCCCGTCCGTGTTTCGTATCTTCCACCGCTGGCAGGCTGTGAATCAGCAGTGGAAGGTGCTCAACTACGACAAGCTGAAGGACACAGAGGACCCCCAGAAGGGTGGCAGCACCCTGCGCTCCCTCACGCTCCCCCTAAGCAATCGGCCAGGGGTGGCCCCGCCTACTTCCCCTTCTCCCTCCAGCTCCGCCCACACAACGGCCGCCACAGTGACCATCACCCCAGGCACGACCGTCCCAGCGATTACCGCGGCTCCAGAGGACTCGTCAGAGGAGGAGCGTCACTGCGCGTACAGCCTCCTGCAGCTGCTCAGCCTCAACCTCCGGAACCAGGAGCCCAGAAACGCCACGACGGAGCCGAGAAACGACAACCGCGAGCTGGTCATGAGAGTCACGACCGTCTGAGAATGGAGACACACGACTACTCCAGTAAGGGAAGAATGACAGCCGGACCGAGCGGCAGAGACGTTTGCTAGCAAATGAGGCTCAAGGTCCTTCTGGTAAAACTTTGGTGGCAGTTATGGGAGTAATAACGTTTCTGAAAGAGAGGTTTGTTTTTGAGGATTTTAAGAGATGTCGAGCACACACTCTAGGCTCTGCGGGGCGGCGTGTGTGTGTTTTGGAGTTTAACAACAAAGCTATAAAGGTCAAGTTCAGGGTGAAGTGTTTTTTTTTTTCCCCTTCTAAGCGAGTGGCTCATTAGGGATGAGGTTAGTACATGACCATGCAGAGAGGTGAGTATTGTCAAGCACAAGATCCAACAATGCAATGCAGGACTCGTATGGAACACAAACACAAATACACCCAGCTGAAATAAAAAGGATTTTGTAGGGGAAACAGATGGAACGTTTTTCCACTTAAACCAAACTTAGTCCATCAGTCAGCACGTGCTTGGTGTCGTTAGTGTCGCACTAGCGCTACAAGGTTAATTAGCTCACAGGTAACATCACACACAATCTTTTCAGTGACAAATCTGCCTCAAGACAATGTTAAAGTTTTCAGAATGTCTTCCAGATTCACTGATGCGGTTCAGGATACTGTGGGACGTCCTTTAACATGTAGAAAAAACTCAAACATGTAACTTCACACGCAAGCCATCTTGGATTTTTTTTCTCCTTAGCATGGTTTGGTATCATTCTGCCTCCTAGGCTCCGCCTCCTAAAGTTTAACCGAGTAACTGCATCAGCGTAAGTGCCGGATCGATTCAAGTGATAAAAACGGCTCCACTCTGAACTTACCTTTGGAAATAAAGCTTTTTATTTAAAACTTATTTAAAAACTGGAATATGTTGCTTGAAGAGTTTTTTTTTTGAGTTAGATGAATTACTATTTATTTGATAACTACATTAGCTCCTGTGTAAAGAGCGCCAGGCCCGACTCGCTGACTCTTTAGGGTGAGTGAAGAATCCCCCCCCTGCCCCCCCAAACAACAACAACAAAAAAATACACCTTTAATTTTACATTTAAACAAATTTTTTTGACGAAAAGTCAGATAAGGCTGTTAATGGACTCTCATATAAATAAGAGACCTGTTTGCACGGAGATAACCCGCAGCCACGCCAAAACTACCCGACTAGCGTGGCCCGAGTCGCGCACTCCTATTTGACGGACCCGTTTTGTTTACATTTGTTAAAATTTCAGAAAAGAAAATGCATTGCTACATTAAAAAATGAAGAATGAGTACAACATTAAAAAAAAAAAAAAAGAACAAAAAAAAAAGATGAATTTGTCGTTTCTCTCGGGATGGAGGGAGGGAAAGCAGGAGGGAGGAAGTCAAGGAAGCGGATGATTGACGAAGAGTGGGGAAAGTGGTGACATCATCGTTTCTGCAGCGGATCAATCCGAGACACTCACTCGCATCGCATGCACTCTCGCTGATTGGGTATCGAAAGGACGCGTTCGCGCACGACGGCGTGTCTGTCTCCAGATGCAAGAACGTGCAGAACCGGAACAAAGGCGCTTTTCCACACCAGAGCTGCTTTTATTATAACAAAGAGTGATTTTTTTATTTTATTAACATTTACCGTTAGAACACGGGTCCATGATGGCATTGTGTACAGCTGTGATAAGTGCAGGAAGCTACTCGGTGGCTCTGGTGATGTTCTTTCTTTGTCCTGTTTTATCAGGAAACACACACACACACACACACACACACACACACACACACTGCAGGGTTGGAGTGTGGAGTTTTTCTGGTCCTTTCAGCCCCAAAATAGGTCTAACCTTAATCACCAAAAAAGTATGCACACTTCCAAACAATTAAGGGAGAAAATGAAATGAGGCAGATAACACACACACACACACACACGTGCTGATTTGCCTGAGTGATTAACGTTCATGGTCGGAATGGGCGGAGCTATTTAATTCTTGATCACGTGACATCACTTGTCCTCTTCATGAAGTAAAAAGTTCTTTTTTTGTTTCCTGTTTAAGCTCCGCCTACATCGACGCAAAACGCCAGTGACTCAGCAGAATCAGGGCAGCATGAGTGTGTGGCACGATCTTCTGAAGAAGTACAAAAACATTTCCACACTCTCAGATGACACACTAATGAAACGTCCGTGTGGTGACACGACATGATTTTGCTTAAAGGCACAGGACCGCTCACGTTTATGTGAATATTCGACCAGGAAATCACACAGATGCTTAAAACCATCACATCACCAGAGGAGGGGAAAGAAAAAGGATGAGTCAAAGACTAAAGGTTTGACGATCACTCCAGTCTAGTAGTGTTTGAGTCTGTGTGTCCAGACAGTGGAGTGGAGACAAGTGTGTGTGTGTGTGTGTTTACTCCAGCTCCACCAGCAGGTCTCCCTCACCAACTGTCTCCCCAGCTTTACAGTGTACACTTTTAACCTGAGGGAAGACACACACACACACACACACACACACACACACACACACACACACACACACACACTCGGTTGTGTAACAGAGCTTCAACCTTAAACACCTGCCTCAATAATTCTTCAAATAAACAACATTAAATGCAACACAATTACGAACTACATTTCGGAACACTGTATTGTATTTATTGTTACAGGTTAATGGTGTCTGTTTGCGTCCTGACTGACCCACATGTACATGCACTGGGTTAAAGAAAAGTGTGTCCACCCGGAGTCACACATTAATACATTATGTCAGTCTCAGTGAAGGAGGCGTGGCCTATGTGTGAGTATCAATGAAGAAGGCGTGGCCTGTGTGTGAGTCACAATGAAGGAGGCGTGGCCTGTGTGTGTGTGTGTAAGTCTCTGTCTGTGAAGGTGTGGCCTGTGTTTGTCAGTCTCAGTGATGAAGGTGTGGCCTGTGTGTGTGTGTGAGTATCAGTATAGGAGGTGTGGCCTGTTTCTGTGTTTCAGAGAAGGAGGTGTGGCCTGGGTGTGTCAGTTCCAGTACAGGAGGCGTGGCCTGTGTGTGAGCCACAGTAAACAAGGTGTGGCCTGTGTGTAATTCTCAGTGAAGAAGGTGTGGCCTGTGTGTGTGTGAGTATTAGTAGAGAAGGCGTGGCCTGTGTCAGTCTCAGTGACGGAGACGTGGCCTGTGCGTGTCATTTCCAGTAAAGGAGGCATGGCCTGTGTCTGTCAGCCTCGGTGTTGAAGGCGTGGCCTGTGTGTGTATAAGTATCAATGAAAAAGGCGTGGCCCGTGTGTGCGAGTAGCAGTGAAGGAGGCGTGGCCTGTGTGTGTGTGTAAGTCTCTGTGAAGAAGGTGTGGCCTGTGTGTGTCAGACTCCGTGAAGGCGTGGCCTGGGTGTGTGAGTTTCAGAGACGGAGGCGTTGTCTGTGTGTCTGTCAGCTCCAGTGAAGGAGGCGTGGCCTGTGTGTCTGTCAGTCTCAATGAAGTAGTCGTACATTTCACTGAATCTTTGTCCTTTTGAACAGATCTTTCATGCATGCGATCACTCACTAGCCACTGAGAAATGCTTCGCACAATTCTAGAGAAATAACTTGACACGTCAGCAGATGGAGATGAGCAGATGGAGTGTTCCTTTGTCTCTCTGTCTCGTGTTGTTCTTCGTCTCTGTAAGGTAGTCGAGTGTGGCTCGGTAGAAGAGGACGTTCTGTATGTCACGCTGATTAATCGAGCAGACTGATACTGAGGTGGATCATGTATCATGATCTGTGTGCTGGAGGGTGTGAGTAAGTGTGTGGGTGACTGAATGTGTGTGTGTGGGTGTGAATGTGTGTGTGTGTGTGTGTGTGTGTGTGTGTGTGTGTATGAGTGTGTGCGCTCACCTTGGCGGTTTTGGCAGCGGTCATGCTGTTCTGCATCTTCATCGCTTCAATCACACAGATCTCCTGGCCCTCTGCAACCTGCCAACACACACACACACACACACACACACACACACACACACACACACACACACACACACACAGCAAATGTTAGCCCTCTGGGATGCTTTACTTTAGCATGTGCCCTTGCTGGTGTAGTCTATCCTGTAATTCTTTTCACTGCTGAGACTTCGAGGACCAAACTGTCATTCCAAGTAAGGAGGAGAAACAACAAGAGATGTTTTAGTGTAGCTAATAATCATGTGTGTTGCTCGGAATCGTAACATGTTTAAAATTAACTCGCTAATGTGACTTTACTACTACTCTGATTTTATACAGCTCCCATACCGATTGCTGATCACAGGTGTGTGTGTTTGCTGTTGGGATCTGCCACTTAGATTACAAGCGTTCTATTTATCGTGTAGTATTGTGCATTTATTTACTATCTCTAACTAAAAAAAAATAACTGTTCTAAACAACAGTGCATAAACAATTATGAGAAAGTCTGAGAATGTATCATACATGTATTTTTTAATTTACTACAAGGCAACACATGCAACAATTCTCTTATGATTTCATGTAGATTATAAAGAAACGAAAACCAACAGAATAGTCCATGCTCGACTAAAAAGAATAAAATGCTTATATGAAAAGCGAATGTCCTACTACACTTTCTCGTTATAAAACTGAAGATAAAGAACAAATCGAAACGTTTTCAAATAAACACAGATATCAGTCACTTTGTATGTGGCGAGCCAATCATGGACACTCGTTATTAAGCAGCGAAGGAAGGCGTTTCTTTATAAAATATCATCAGATGTTCTGGATTTTCCTATAAAGTCTATTCCTCTCATCATCCACCATCCAGTCAGTAACTGTCTGCCCGCATGCATGGAGCAGTAAAGGTAAACCCAGGCTGCCTCAATCAGAGCTGGGAAACGCTCTTTATTTCTCTCATCATTATTCATTTTACATTGACTTTTTACTCTCTGCAGAGTAAAGCTTAAGCTTCTTAAACAATTTTGCTGTAGGAGGTGGAGCCATACTCAAATTATTCTTGTCCCTAACCGGTGAATAAGGTTTATGTTAAGTGTTTTGCAGACGTTCCCTCACGTCATTTTACTTTAGAAAAAACTTGCAAATTTGACACATTTTAAAAAGACTTGGTACGATTCCCTGACGATGGCTGTAGACTCAGGTATTTTGTGTCATTGTCTGATCGGCCATTTGAGACACAACCGATCCGTAAAAGACTTGATTGTAAATCTGATCGGCAGCCAATCGGTCCATCGGAGCACCGCAAATTATTCAGAAAAAAAAAAAACATCTGTCCAATGTGATACAGTTTGTATTTAAAACCTTTAGTATCCTGACGCTATTCGTCTATAGCTTCATCTGCATCTTCATACATCTATTTGTCTCATAATGTAATGTGGGAGGAGACTGTGGGCGTGGCAATCTTTTATACATGTTAGAAAAACAGCCTGATTCAAGCACTTTTATTTTCTCTATCTGTCTATCTATCTATCTATATGAAGCACACTTGTGTATCAAAACACACATATATCAAAGCATATTTCCCCTTTAGAAATAATGGAGACTCCGACAATTCATTACACATCCCAAAAATATTCATATAAAAATAATTAATGCAAAATCTATAGTAAAAATAAAATAAATTAACCTGCCCTTTATCTTTGAAAAATATGCTGACAGAGCAGTGTTTCTGTTAGTGTGTGTATTTGTGAAGGTGAGAGGAGGAGGGAGGGGGGGTGCTACTGTATAGGACGACTTTTATACAAACACACATGCGTGGGAGACGAGACTGAGCACTGGAGATGACTACCTATAATCCCGTAGCGCGTGCGAGAGAAGAACCATCGGCTCAGTTGCGATCATGTGACGCTCGGCAGACAAAATAACGTACTACTCATATGTCAAGTCCTCATTCGTTTATTAAGGTAAATTGATTTTCAAAAGCGTCTTTCAAAGCGCTCACAGATCCAAGGTTCCACTGTATGTATGTACGCATGTATATGTGTGACACGATGTAGTTAAAGCAGGATGTGATTTTCCGTGTACTCGCCCATCATTAGCCTGTGATTAGACTGTAATCAGAATCTCCTGAAGGACAGCATGATGTTCAGTACGATAGACAAAGTATACGAGCTAACAAAACTGTCCAGTTTTAAAAACACCATTCGGTTGTGCGCACTTTCGGAAGCAGCCCCTACCGCTTTCTCAACATGACAGTCATTGATTTAACGACACACACACACACACACACACACACACAAACACACACACAAACACACACACACACACACACACACACACACACACACACACACAACGCAAACGAAGGGCTTTATAAGTAGCTTGCTCCTTCTTGTGAGCGGGATCCGATTCGATAAACTCCATCTCGGTCTGAGGGAACGAAAGCATTAATGACTTCCTCCTGAGCTCCATCAAATAAATGTCAGCATTACATTTACCTCATCAATCAGGCTTTCTCCGGGTGAGTCATGGGCACGGTGTGTGTGTGTGTGTGTGTGTGTGTGTGTGCATTCTGTGTAAATATTTGTGTGTCAGTTATCATGTATCTGCCTTTGAAATATAGACTCAGCTGTAAGCACCGTGTTGAACTCCAGACTTCAACATAACCACGCTTGTGTGAGCGTCATCAGCCGTCAAGCACTTAGCGGCTGTACGAGTGTGTGCGTCTCAGAAGAGTGTGTTAGAGAGAAAGTGTGTGCGTGTGTGAGGCTGCGGCTACACGAGGGCAACATTACTGTAAGAGGGCAGAGCCTGGCTGTAATGTATTAAATGGAGCCAAGCAGTCTGAGTCCAGCATATAGATGACACACTTCCTTTGTGAATCAGCACGCCTTCAATCCAACCTGACAGCCACACACACAAACAATAAAAGCACATTCCTAGGCACACACACAATTAGAGACTGGGTATACATTATGCATGCTAACACCAACAACACACACACAATCATGTCTTCATATTGATCTGTAATTACATACGTTCCATTTGTCGGATCATCTCTAATACCAGGCTCTGTCTCTCCGCTAGAAGACGCTTCGTGATCATTTGGTCTATTTCAGCGTTTCAGCTTTAACCCCACGCACTTTACACTCCGTGTCCTGAATCTCCTTTGCGACTAGGCTTCTAATTTGAGCTCCTATTAATGGACGTTTGGGCATTTCTATACTACAGCGCCAAACGTTTGTCGAAACCTAGCCGATAAGAATTACATGCTCACCGAACATCCCATTCCAGGTTTAGTCCTCCTTCACTCTTTATTAGAAAAGCTTTCCACAAAGTTCCACACTTTTTTCAGTGGGGTTGAAGGACAGGGCTCTGTGCGGGGACTTTCCAGTCCATTCGTGGCAAAACCAGTCTTAGAGGAGAGATCAGTCTGTGCATAGTGAGGCTGGAAGTGGTTTAGCTCACTGACGGGAAACTGTAATGCTACGGCAAACTAATATACAACTGTGTGCCGTTTGCTTTTCTAGGCTTTTTCCTGTTCAAAATATTCGCCGGAACCATTTCGCTCCAGGTTGGACGTAATCGTGAACTGCACCGTCTACCGTCATGCAACCAAAATTGACTGATTTAATTAAATTCGACAATGCAGCCATTTAAAAAAATAATAAAATTGCAGATTCAGGGATTTCCCACCGAGGATGGTGTCATTCAATTCAATTCAATCTGGTGTGTATAAAACACGTTTTAAAAATGCAACATTGTAACAAAGCAGCTGTACAGGAATAGAAATTATAAAATTATATTTAGAATTAAAATATAACTGGAAAAAACAAATGTTGTTCCAGTAAAGCTGCTTTGTTACGGTGTTGCATTCTTAAGTGTTATACACGACCAATTAAATTGAATTGAATCGTTATTGGCCGTAATCTCATTCTCGGGCTATTTTCATGCGTCTTCGTTATTACGTTAACATTATTTGCAGAGCGCTTGCACATACACGAATTGTAATCAGAGGAAAGATCATAGTTCTGACCCAGAGCAGGTCAGAAGTGGGAGCATGTGAAGGCTGTGTGGTGTATCAGGAAAAAATAAGAGACATAAATCATTTGAAGGACGACGCCACTGCACACATATCTCCAGATGTGCTAATGCGTCTTCATCAACAGTTTGTGAGACATATTACAATGTGTTACAAAGGTAACCATGTAGAGCATATTATATGAATAAATTGTTTCTCATGGCCCACCATGTATTTATATATGTGATGTGTATATATAAACTGTATAGATTCAAAAATGTATAGCTTTATTAATTTAATCCTAATGGGCAAGCCAGAGGGGACATGGGTGAAGAAGTCGAAACCTCGAGATTAACCGGAGTCAAATGTTTATGTTCACATTATAAGCCACGATGTTCAGTTCCAGTTTGTTGATCAGATCGGATTCGCATGTCATAATGGTTCACGTTCATATTGTAATGATAAGTGACTTTTTGATCTCACTCTAACGTGGATACTCTAAAACGGCACTGCTTATGTGCAACTACTTAAGCTGCACGGACTCCGATCTGGATGTTCTCATTCAAGTCGTATGACCATGTATCGGAAATATACTATATATCTGATCTAGGATCAGAGAATTAAGTTAAGCCTTTATTAGTCTCATATACATTACAGCACAGTGAAATTCTTTCTTCACACATCCTAGCGTAACTTGGGTAAGAGCTCAGAGTCAGCCATGACACCGTGCCCCTGGAGCAGACAGGGTTAAGGGCCTTCCTCAAGGGCCCAGCAATGGCAACCTGGTGGAGTGAGGGCTCAAACCGATGACCTTCCGATCAGTAACTCAGTGACCGGATACAAAAGTGCCTTGATCTGACTTGAAAAACCTTCTTATTTATGTGTTCAGAAAGCCCAAAAAAAATCTGATCTTTGTCACATTAGGGTAAAAATCAGAATTGAGGGACTTCAGGCTGGTAATGTGAACGTAGGCAAAAGGAAATCCGTCCTCATTTCTGTGATACGCCATAACACGACTGCAAATAAGCCTGTTGTAAAAATAAACTGTGCTGTAAGAGTTAAACGTGCAATTATTCAACAGGAAATGTGCTTCAGTTAGCATGAAGCCCACTTTATTCCTGTTTTACATTGCAGATCTGAGACTCCACTAAACTGATGGCTATAGCCGTGTTCCTCTCTGATACGAAGCCAAAGAAGTAAACGTCAGCAAACGCACGATGATGATTGTCTGCTGATTAGTTTATGGGAACTGCTCGGTCTCCTCTGCGCACTTAAAACAGATGCATGGACCCTCCTGTGATTGTGATTCATGTGTGTGCAAGCGTTCTGAAGGGACTGTTAACATAATAATAATGAAGACACATTAAAATGGCATGAGAATGAGATTACGACCAAATTCAAACCCTGCATGACGGATGGAGCTGAAGTAGCGGCGTTCAGCTCAGTTAAATGAAATCACTGTGTGTTTTCCTTTAGTCAACCTGCTCAGGCTTGATACTGCTTTCCTCCACATGAACAGGAGCGGTGTGAGTGTAAATAGCACCACCTTGTGGACAATCCTCACTACTCAGGGATAATAACCTGAGGTACTTTATATTGCTCTTTACTTCACTCAGGAAACATAAAGATATTAGTTTCCTGATATAAAATGGACACGCGAGTGTAACTCTGAGACTGTTAGTGTGACAGGATCTCACACTCTTCATACCGTGTCTCCAGCCTGGACAGAAACAGCGACTACGGTCCCGGGCATCGGAGACCTCAGGATGCTGCTGGAGTCTTCCGGAACCTTCTCAGGCATGTGCTCACTGAGGGACGCCGCCAGCTTACTCAGCACACGCACCTTAAACTGAACACACACACACAGAGCATATTAAACACACACAAAACGAACAAGAAACCTGCCTGTTCAGACTATTCACACACAAGTACACAGACAGAAGATTAACCCTGGATTAAAAAACACTCCTGATAATCACTAGTAAATAATATTGCTGAAAAGTTTCTTATAAATTAAATAGTATGATGGAGAAAAATATTGGTTTATTAATAAACAAAAATTCAAACGTGAAATAAATATGCTAATTGGACAGAAATGCATGCTTTAATAAATAAGTTTTTAAAAAATTATAATAAACAACTTTAGTTGCGGTGTCAGAGTTTGAAAAAACAAACAACAACAAAGTATCTACATAAATGTAGATATCGATCAATATTTTGATATTCAGTAAGTCAAAGAAATAAATGCAAAAAATATATTGCACAGTGCAACACACAGTGCTGTGAAAAAGTATTTGCCCCATTGCTGTTTTTTTTTGGTTTGTTTGTTTGTTTATTTTGTCCAAACCGGCCTGGCCCTACTGTATGTGAAAAAAAACATGAATATGGCTCATAAATAAATAAATAAATAAATAAATAAATAAATGTTTTGGAGTGACGTAGATAAAGCCCAGACATAAAAATCCGAATGAGATGCTTTGGCACAAACTTAGACGGACCGTTCATGCTCGAAAACCCTCCAAAGAGGCTGAATTAAAACAATTCTGCAAAGAAGAGCGGGCCAAAATTCCTCCACATCAATATGAAAGACTCATTTTTATCGCAGTTATCGCAAATGCTTGATCTCACTCGTTGCTGCCAAATGTGGTTTATTATTATCAGTTATTAGGTTTAGAGGGCAATTATATTTTTCATATAGGGCCATTTTCACATTTATTTCCCATGATGAATAAAATCATTTAAAAACTGCATTTTGTATTTACTCAGGGTATCTTTGTGTAATATTAATATTTGTTTGATGATCTGAGACATTTAATTGTGACAAATATGCAACAACAACAAAAAAGAATTTTTTCACAGCATTCATATTTTGGTCATGTCAGAAACAAATAAATAGGTAATAAAAATAGGAAAGAATAAATCATTTGGACGGTCTCCAAATCTCCAGATTCTCCGTCTCTGTCGCACACATACACGATAAAAACATCTGCAGTGACTTCCTTAAATCTGCAGGACACATGTGCACACTGACACACACACACTGACACACTAATTAATAACATGACACCTGCTGACTCCCACACATCTCACACTGCAGTGCTCGTGTGTGCCTGCAGATGTCGCTCACCGCACTCACACTGCACACAGCTGAGCCTCAGCAGAGTCAGGAGAGAGAGAGCACACTGACTCAATTAGACTGACAACATCTCAGCTCTCCACATGCAGAAAGGGAGGAAAATCTCTCACACACACACCCGAGAACACTATGCCTATGGCATATAATAGTCATAATGGAGAGCTATTAGCTATAATAGGCTGCAGAAAGCTAGAGAGAAAGAGAAGACAGTGGAAGAGAGAGAGAACATTAGCACAGACTGCGCAGGCTAATTAGAGAGATGACATCATAAGAGCTTTTTTGTTTTTGAGTTTTTAAATCTTTCTTTTTACAGAATATTTTTATTTCAATACTGCTCACTGATGTGGCTTTTTGGATTTCAGCACTGACTCGTGTCTCATTTCACTTTTTTTTTTATCAAACAGTTACTGGAATGCATGCACACCTGCTTTTACTCATTTAAACATTAAACACTTCTAAACCCTTTCTAAATGATTTAGTCCTCATGAGGAAATGCTGAGAGCACAGGCTGGACACGATGACTTCATTTACTCAACGGCCAATCAGGTCTCAGTATGCTAATGGAGTTCCTGCAGCACCAGGGGTGTCTAATTTGCATATTAATAAAGTTTTGATTTGCTGATGAAGGTAGAAAAAGAAAAAAGGGATAAGCAATAAAGACACAAGAAAGAAAGAAAGATGCACAAAAAAGAAAGAATGAATAAGAAAGGAAGATGCACAAGAAAGAAAGGAAGAAAGAAAGAAAGAAAGAAAGAAAGAAAGAAAAGATAACCAAGAAACACAAACAAATAAATAAAGAATGATAAATACAGAAAAAAGAAAATGAAAGAAAAGCAAAAGAGAAAAATAATTTATATTATTATAATGTAATTTTGCACAAGAAAGAAAAAAAGAAAGAAAACTGAGAGAAAAAGGGGATAAGCAAAGATGAACAAGAAAGAAAAAATGAAAGAAAATGCACAAAGAAAAAGAAAGATAGAAACAAAGAAAAGATGATAAGCAAGGAAGATGCACAAGAAGAATGAAAAATAAAGGCAAAAAAATTTTTTTGGTTAAAGCAGTGTTTTATACTCAAAATCTAAATCAAAGATAAATTATTGTCCTGTTGTTCAAGAATATTATAAAATAAATTATTTAGACACAACATAAATTTGAGGGTGAATTTAAGGCACTTATTAAAACCTGACTCATCTGAACAATTTCTATGAAGTTGTTGAAATAAAATCTAAATCCTCAGAGCGTTTCTGTCGACACCTCGTACGGGACGAGCTCGAAGGGGAACGAAAAGATGATGTCATCACACTCTGAGTCATCAGCTACTCTTACACACCTGTTCACATTCTGACCTTCAGAGGATCTGTGTGTGTGTGTGTGTGTGTGTGTGTGTGTGCGTGTGTGTGTGTGCGTATGTGTGTGTGTGTATGTGTGTGTATGTGTGTGTATGTGTGTGTGTGTGAGTGGAGAAAGACCTCACACAGGCCTCCACTGGCAGTGATGTCATTCTGTAATGAGGCTAATTTTAGCTGCGAGCCTGACGTTTGCTCGTTAATCACGGCGCTCTGAGAAACGTCCGGAAGGTTCGGATGAGGAGGGAAGTGCCCTATTTTTCCACAAACTCAACTGAGGAAGTCTTGCATCGTCCTGTATGACAGGTCACACGAGGTCACAAAGTTAGAGACCTCCACATGACCCAGGGCTCACGGTTCCTGCGCTACTCCCGCTATTCCTGGGCTCATGTGGAATCAGGACGACGTGACGCTGCGGTCGAGGCAGAAACGTCTCATCACTAAATGGTTCATCGTTTATGCTTTTATGTAAAAAATATATATATCATAAAATAAACAGGAGGAAACTATCTACATTAGTTACTGTGAGTAGACTACACTACTCTCATAAGAGTGTGAGTGACGTGAAAAAAGGTAAAAACTGTTATTGAAATATTGAAGAAACCAAAATCCTGTCAGTTTTTATCATGAACACATAAAAATATTATGACCTCTGTGACCTCTATAGTGATCACACTGTCCACCACAGAGCCTTAATTTTACATTAATATACATTTCGAAATCCAGGAACTGATGTGATCTTTCTCAGGACTTGATACATAACTCATTTTGGAAAAAAAAACAACAAAAAAAAACATCCTGACCCCTGAAAGTACACAGGAAGTATCATTTTGTCCTTCTTCATTTTGTGCCTCCTTTTACAGCCGTTTCCATTCCTACAGGGGTCACGCGGGCACCTGTGTGGGAGTGGAGGTCCCCTGTGTGACAAAGGGGAAACCCTAAAAATCCATGAAACCCAGCAGGCTCCTACTGTCCTGGCGGAGAACCGGACAGAAGCCGAGGAGAGCGTGGCCTTGGTGACCCCAAACCCCACAGAATGACCGGAAACCACTCCTGTGCGCTAGCGTTTTGAGGAGAGCCGTTAAACCTTAGCGCCGTCTTTAAAGGAGCACTCCGGCCCACATGCTGAGCGCACGCATGCGCGGCATCTCTACACTCTTCCTGTAATGGTGCATTTTAAAAAACGCTGTTTGTTTGTTTAGACTTCGGGCTGGTTCGACTCTGTGCCGGTTATTGTTCAGGGCAGATCGGAGCGCGGCATCATGGGTGGCACGCAGTGATTTGTGGAGGTGTTGTGGACACCTGGACTAGTTCAGTGTGAGAGTTATATATATATATATATATATATATATATATATATATATATGGGTGTATGAGGGACAGGATACACACCCCAGTAAGACGCACATCCTACTGGAGACTTACTGCTACAATGTACTTGACCTGAACACTTTAAGTAAATAATAATAATAAGGGGCGACTTACACACAGTGTGTGTGATGGTGGGATCAATGAGCCTGACTTACCGAAGTGCCCAGATACTGCAGCGTGATCTCGCCTGAAGCGTTACGTGATAGACACTGAAACAAGAAACAGTCGGTCACAACACACACAACTTAACTTTTAGAAAAGACAAATACGTCACTTTGACATAATCTCCTTGTTTTTCAATACACTTTGTCCATCAGTCACTAAGCTTCCGTATTCCCTCATTAAAAATGCACCGCCGTCTTCACTTCTTCATCAGAAGATAATCTTTTGTCCTCGTACGACTGCTTTCAGGCGACCAAACCAGAGAAAGTCGAATTGAGCGAGATCAGGACTATAGACGCTTTAACACCTCAAAATGTAGTTTTTTTCCCCCCCAATTCCTCCCCGTCCAAGGCTACTACTACCACTCAGCCGGGAGGGCCGGAGACTATCGCATGTTTCCTCCGAACCACGTGCGTAACACACTCGGAGGACAGCGCTATCCGCTCCATACGCTTGCGTGAGCTCACAGACGCCCCTGATTGGCTGTAGAGCTGTGATTAATGTGGGAGCACTAAGTACCTCTCGTCCCTCCCCTCTGAGAGAGATCAGCCAATCAGCTCTCTCAATCAAATTCGTGATCTCCGGATGATAGTGCGAACACTTTACCGCTGCGCCACTCGGAGGCTCCCTCAAAATGTAGTTTATGCAGAATGTCGACAGTGTGAGGAAAAAGCGCATCGTCATGTGAGATCACGACGCCCTCGGATAGCAGTCCTTTAAGGTTCAGGTGTCGGCTCCTCAATAATGTTCCAATACTTCTGGCCCTTGAGAATCCCAGAAAACCGTAAACATTGATGAATTTTCCAGCTGATGATTGACTTCTGAATGTTTTCTCCGTCTGTGATTCAGGATGTTTCCGTTCCACGCTCTGCCGTTTACTCTCGGGCTCGTAGTGATGAATCCACGTCTCGTCGCCAGAGACTTCCACCTTCCTTAGAGTATCAGTCCAATATATATATATAATTATGATAATATAATTAAGGTCTGAAACCTTGTACAAAGAATCTGAGACTCTGGAACTCTTAGGGTTCCCAAACTTTTGCACAGTGCCACAATGATGTTTTTATTTTTTCATCTTAATATTTTTATCTTATCTTCAATTCATGACATAAAAAGTAACTATGCACCAATGTTTGGTGAAAATATTGTGCATTTCTTCCATTTCCAAGAGAGACTGTGTTAACGTCTTTTCAATTGAAAAAAATCAAGGGGTGCCTAAACTTTTGCATAAGACTGTGTGTGTGTGTGTGTGTGTGTGTGTGTGTGTGTGTGTGTGTGTGTGTTCACCTGTAGAACTCTGTGGTTGCCGTTAATGGTGAGGGGCAGAAGTGCAGAGGCCAGATTCCACTCTCCGGACACATCCACTTTCTCACCGTCAATCTCCACCTACACACACACACACACACACACACACACACACACACACACACACACACACACACACACACACACACACACACACACACACAATGGGTCAGCATGTGGTACTAGACTGAAATTCAGGATCAGTGTCAACAGTCAAGAGAGTGTGTATTAGACTGTTCTCACAGGTGTTTAGTGTGTACGTATGAGTGTGTGTGTGTTTTGCAGCTTTACGAGATTAACAGTGTTAGTGTTTAAATGCTTCGGCTCCTAATAACAACCACACGGAACAAACATCAGCGCTTAATCTACACCATGTGTTTATACATAAATGAAGGTGAATCATTTTAGAAAGAAAATCGCTACGACGAAACATCTTAATCTTACCACAAAGCTAACATTTGATTTATGAACTGGAAACTGAAGCCTGGGCAAAGTCGTCCTGATCGTCAGTAACAGGATTCTGATCCACATCGATGTCTGACTCTGTGATTCTTAGACGCTTTTTTGCTCAGCGCAGCTGGAAAGAATGATTATAATCTGATTTCTCTAAATCCGAGTTACTGCAGTCTAGTCCTAGACCTGAGCAACTGAAGCAGCCCCAGATCACAGCACTGCCTCCAGACGCTTGTACAGTGGGCGCTATGCATGATGGGTAAATCGTTTCATGCTCTTCCCTTTTTATCTGGAATCGAGTCTCAAATCTTACAAAAGTCCAAAATCTTCTGATTAGTCCTGGGTTTCTGATGGTCACACAGCTGTTTAGTCCCAATCCTGTGAGTTCTCGCCACACTGTGTGTGTGGAAATGCTCTTACTTTCACTATTAAACATAGCTAAAAATAATTTTAACTGTTGATTTTTTTTTTTGCCATGCAATTTTATTAAATGTTGAAGTGATTTATGTTTCAGTTATGATTTTATTGGGCCACGTTTCCTCCACAAAGTTGATGGTTCAGCAGGATCCTTCCAGGTTTCGATAATGTGTTAAAATAATCTTAACCCAGTTCGAGTCGTTTTATCTCTCTAGTTGTTTTCTTCACTTGGTGCAGCCCAATAATTTGAAATGGCGACTTTTTTTTTTTTTTTGGACAGGCAGTGTATAATTGACGCTGAGTAAATGAAAAAAACATTCTGCAATTTGAAATAAAAAAGCCCTGATATGTGTGGTGTGTGTGTTTGTGTGTGTGTGTGTGTGTGTGAGAGAGAGAGAGAGAGAGAGAGAGAGAGAGAGAGAGAGAGAGAGAGAGAGAGAAAAGCAGGAATGATGGACATCTGGAGTACGAGCAAATTCTCTCAAGTCCACCTGATGCCTTTGAGGGGGGAAAAAAAAACTCAGAAGCTCTGGTTTAAACCCAATCCTGTTCCATCTGCACCTTCTCACACACACACACACTCAAAGCAAACTTGAAAACAGTAACAGAAGAGGAGGAGGAGGAGGAGCCGGGAGCTCACTTTCAACCCAGAACCACTTGTCTAAACATGAGTGCAGATCTTTCCCTGTCAGCGGCCATCGAAACCCCTCAGGACCCCCGAGCCTCCCGAAGCAGGGGGTCCGGGTTAGAAGTGGAGTCCTGCGGCGAACATTACAGCCCCGTTCACTGTTACACGTCTCGGGAGGACAGAGGTGAGGTGGGATCAGAGGGTCTCCTAGAGCACACGGTATTCATTCCACTTTACTCCCCTTTATGAGCAAATGAACGGTTTCATTAATCGATGAAGCAACATGACCGTGATGCTGCGCAGTAACGCAATAACAAGCTCCTCAATTTGAGATCGAGGATGCGGTCTTAAAAAATATTCTTTAAAAAATATATAATAATCCCACATCACGTTAGTCGTCAGCTGGTTATTGACAGACAAGGCAGGGACCCGACCCCGGATCTGCTCTCCTCTCTGATGGACGTGAGCGCAGGGAGAGTCGGCCCTCGGCTGGGGGAAACCATAGTCCTGGACGGAAATGACATTTTGCACGGGTCAACTGCGCACAGCTGATCCAGGATCAGAGGCTGCCTTTAAACCCCGCATAATCCGATTACACGGACGAATGGGGTGATGATCCCGGATCAGCACGGGTCCTCTGAGCACCCTGATCCATATGGACCCCCGAGGGCCAGGAGTGAACGTGCAAGGTGTGCAAACACACAGGGACTGAGTGACATGTCAGGCTCCTCCTTTATTCCTATGATTTATACCGATTTCGAAATCGTGAATGCTAGAAACTGAGAAAAGTGGACACACTCACTGTGTAGCTGCGTCCAGAGCGGGTTACACGCAACACGTGAGATGCTTTGTCCAGCTCCACACACAGCTCCCAGTTCTTCCTCTCCTGAACGGTGTTAGAGACTCTGCCAAAAATAAAATAAATTTAAAAAACACACACAAACCAAAAATTATGTACGCAACTACAGTCAAACACAAATATTAAGCGGATTATGGACACATAAGTGTCTTACGAGCAATTCCATACAAATGTCAACTGTGTAAGAAAGCACAGGGATTAAACGTAACCATACTGAAATACTACATCTGCTTACGATGACTAAACTTTTACTTGTACATTAAACAGTGAAGGCCGATTTTAAGCGTCAAAACTGATAAAGAAGCACAAAAGTGATAAAAACACAAAAGGAAAAATACAGAAGAGAATAGAAGGAAAGAAAAAATCTGAAAAAATATCAGCAATAATCGCTGATTTATTATCAATTAAGGTTCCTTGTTATTATTTCATAATTGTTATATCAAAAGTTCACCACTAAAGCATTTATACAAAAAAAAAAAAAACGAAAAAGTTTCAAATCGACACTTTTTGTGTTTAATCAGGTCTCTTTCAAGTTGCAAGTATAATGCTTTCTGCAGCTGCCTTTACAAATCACAGAGTTTGAAAAAAAAATGAATGGATGGATGAATGTTTGGTTCAATGGATGGATGGATGAATGGATGTTTGGTTCAATGGATGGATGCTTGGTTCAATGGATGGATGGTGGGATGGATGAATGTTTGGTTTAATGGATGGATGGATGGTGGGATGGATGAATGTTTGGTTTAATGGATGGATGATGGTGGGATGGATGAATGGATGGATGGATGAATGAATGTTTGGTTTCACTGGATAGATGTTTGGTTCAATGGATGGCTGGATGGTGGGAGGGATGTTTGTTTCAATGGATGGATGTTTGGTTCAATGGATGGATGGATGGATGGATGGATGGAGAAAATTAGGAAAAAAGTCGGCGTCTATTTAAGCGCACTATATCCTGTACATACATTTACTTCTTTTCCTATTCATCCCTAGTTTTAGATTATAATAATTTCTATGATGTTTTTATGAAGTTTTACACACCTGCACGCTGATAAACCTTTCAACAACCCTGAAAACCCCAAGCAAAAACACGCTTTACACAACTTCTTACAGAAACCAGTCGTCCCAGAATATCAATATTTTACAATAATCAGTCTGTGAGCGAGCCCCATTGAGACGTGGATGATCGGGAGCGTAGAATGTTGAAGACTCTGTTCATTCAATAGTCTCTTTACGGGTGCCAAAAAAAATCTTTTGCAACCCCCTTTTTTTTTTTTTAAAGGAGTTTTATGTTTTATTTAACTATTGATAACGTAATACTACACAATCTATAGTGTTTTAACTTGAGATTGTAAGCTCACTTCTTAACTTCTCACAAATAAACGATGGTGCTCACTGTACAGGCGCTCCTGTAAATGTGTCCCGGGTATCAGACATGAGGTGAGATGCAGAAAGGACAAACTTTCACTTAGTTTATCTCAATAACAAAAGAAGCAGCACACACACACACACACACACACACACACACACACACACACACACAAAACTGAGTCTGTCCCCTGCCTAATCCTTCCTCCCTGACTTCCTGCTTACAGAACAGCAACCTTACTGATGCTGGACACATGTAGAGCCAGAACACACACCCACACACACACACACATCCAGCAGACACAGAGGGCATTGTGTGATTGACAGCTCCTCTGTTACGAGATCTAAAGTAAATCAATTAGTGGGAGAGGGTTTTTTTTTCTACGATGGTGGGCTGCAGTCACTACAAAGGGAACCACACACACGCACGCACACACACACACACGAATAACTTTAGAAAACGATCAGAAAAAAAAGTGGCGGCAGGGGAGAGGGAGAGATGTTTGGACAGATGGCTCGGAGGAGCGTGTGTTTTTTGGCGAGTCTTACAAATCTCAGTGAAAATAATGAAATGTTTAGTAGAGTTTGTAACACGGAGAACGTCGCCGTGTGTGTAACCGTATCTGTATTAGGGATCGGGAGTCTGATCTTCAGGCCGGGATAGTGTTAAAGCAACAAAACACGGTGCTCATGTTCATAAGATGAAAAAAAAAGTCCAAATAGGAAAAAAAAAACATGTGCTTGGGATTTAACAAACCAGATCTCTCAATGTTCTTCTCGACATTTATTTATAGCTTCAACAGACTTTCAGTTTCATTCAGCTCCTGAACGCTCCACCTCTCACCCTCTGATAAAAACATTAAGCTTCATTATGGAGTCACTTCCTATCACTGACCTCAGCTGTCCCAGGAACTTCTGCGAGCGGAGCTGCGTGGCTACATACAGGGCGGAGGCCGCGGCCAGGAGCTCGCGCTTCTCGCCGGCCGACAGCGGGTGACCTTTGAACCCGTCTGGGTAAACCTCAGGTAGGAAGTTGGTGCTGATGTCACCTGAGATGAAACGCGGGTGAACGATGATCTCCCTCAGGAGAGGAATGTTATGGGTCACACCTGAGAGACAGAGAATTTAGAATTTAACATGCAAGTGGACACAATGCAAGAGTTGCACTTGATGTTGTCTTTGTACGAGACTGAGACAGCTTCGTTAATTCATGGTGTCTATTTGGTTTGTCTTAATTAGCTAGTTCATTCTGAATTCTCAATTTATGTTGGATGTATGTAGCACCCTGGTCCTGGAGGAATGCTTTTCGGTTCACTGTGTACTGAACTGTATATGTTTGACAATAAAATCCTACTTTACCGATTTGGAAAACAAAACAAAAAAGAGAGAGATTGAAAGAGATACCTCTGATGACGTAGTTATCCAGCGCATCCTCCATTTTCTTCAGTGCCTCAGCTCTCGTAGCTCCGTACGTGACCAACTACACACACACACATTTCAAATTTGTAAAACTCACAACACCGTCTCAATACCATCTAAATAAACCTTCTTACTTTGGAGATCATGGGGTCGTAGTAGATGCTGATGTCACTTCCTTCTTGAATACCGCTGTCCACGCGCACCTGGAGAGAAAACGAAAAAAAGAAAAACAAACAATTACTATAAACATAAACTTTAAAGATATCCTAACTGGCTGAAGAAAAATGACATATGATATGATTAAAAGGACAGAACAGGTTCATATAGACTTAGAATTTCTTACAAGTATCTATCTATTCACGGAGGCGCTATTTGAGACTTGTAATCATCTTATGACAGAAGGGCCGCATTGCAGGTGAGACTGTGCTCAGGAATGATTGCTCCACACTGTGTTCTCGGGTACACGCGTACATTTATGTCCTCCGATACAGCAGGTGGCAGTACGCACCTAGTTGGTTGGTTTCCGAGGAACCATTTACACAAGTGAAGAAGAGAACTAGGACGATAACTTCAGCCCTGTCTAATATTAATCATATTTTTGGGGAAAATGTCCAGAGCAATGCTTTGGTGTGGTATCAGCTCCATGGCTGTGCGGGTCAGAGGATGAGACTGGCGTGAGATTGGAGAATGACGTCACGTGTAAACAGCGATCAATCGATCTGTTCCCATCGATCTGTACCCGAGAGTGCTCAGTCGTTCTCGAGAGCACTTGGAAAACTTCCCGAGCCCAGAACGATTGTGTTCTCACTGATTAAAACGAACCAGACTTTCGAGTGAAAACGTCCTCAAACACCGATCCTGTGTTTTTTATATTAAATCATTTTGCTTTATTATACAGTTAGTGCGAACAGAAACCCCTGCAGCGCGATGCTGAGCGCTAACGCTAACAGAACGGCAAGGATCTCCGAGAAACAGAAACGCTCCTCCGAAAGCATACCGTGATGAAATGCGGCCCGGCGTTACACAATCCAAATATAACTCGGTCAGCGCTCACTGAGACAACGACGGTCGGATTTACCCGAGAAGACAGACCCGCGTCCCGATCAAAGAGTTTTACGACGTCCTGGGGAAGTCCGGTTTTATACAATATGGTTATATAAAGTCTTCTTTAATGCACATTTTTCGCCTTTATTGTCAAGAACAAACAACAGATGAGGAAGACAATAGCGAATTTCAAAGCTGTGCTATTTTAGGCCTCGCACCACCACAATACAAGACCAGTAAAAATGTGTGTGTGTGTGTCTGTGGGGCGAGCGATGAGAACGAGTGTTCCTGTCCTCGACAGCGCTTGCTTTCTTTACACTATAGAGAGAGAGAGTTAAATGTTCTGGTGTACCTGCTACAAGAGGCGGAGCCATCCGTCACACTATAAATACCTTGATACTAATCACTATTAATAGGGCACATTAGCGGTTAATGAGTATAGAGACACATGAAAAATACACACACACACAGGATGGCCTGAGCTCTGGTATCAATTACATGTTTACTTTCGAGGCAGGAAAGCTGTAAAGAGGCGAAACCCCCCACAGTCTCGGCTTCAAAGCACATCTGAGCTGTGAGCATCCTGACCAAACACACCAGCTCACAGATGCTCCACACACACACACACACACACACACACACACACACACACACACACACACACACACAGACAGCTAGAATCCTGAACGGACATGAGCGCGAGTTTATAATCTGAAACAGTGTGTGAGCTATAATGTGAGCTGTTCAGCATTGTACTGATAAAAAATAAAAAAAAAACATTTGTTAAGAAGACAGCTCTTGATTTTATTTGAATGTGATTCAGGTGAATCAGCTTTTGACATTTGACAGCTTTCAGTCATATAACTTCTGAGAGTTACTGTAATTTCTCTATACTGTACAGATTACACTGTCAGTTTTAAATCATTTATTTGGAGCGTTTACCCCGAACAGTCACAGCATTAAGCAATAATACTGATTATCATTTATATAAAAGTCAACTGATAACAGGACCGCTTGCTCCCGAAGGTCAACGCCCATCAACGCCCACAGGATCCGGATCAATCCCGCAGAAAACCAATGCAGCACAAATCGTAGAGAAATAGTTGAAAGAAACCCGGTGCATCATAACCGGTGCCACGTGACACGCCCACAGGCCCTGCAGAGCCACACCCTCTGAGGGGCCAGAGTCGTCCTGGCAGCTTAAGGGCACCTTGAATTTGAAGTTGTGAGCAAAGTCACGACTTTCAGCTTCAATTCAAGGAGTCCGACTCATAAATGGTGGGCTAATGGAACAAAATAACACACCATAGCAGTCAAAAGTCTGGACACACCGTCTAATTCTGGGGTCTTTCCTGATTTTTATTTTTATTGAGATGTATCTGCTACTTATGCTCTGTAAATCCTTCATAACGGCTCTAATCTGAGGTGCTGGTTGTTAATTGGTGATTTCTGACGCTGGCGACTGTAAATAAACTCCTCCTCTGCAGCAGAGATGAGTTTTGGTCTCGCTTTCCTATGAAGGTCTTCATGAGAGAGATGGAGCTTGATGGGTTTCGCAAACACACTAGACACAATACAGTTCCTGCACGAACTGTTGCAGAACAGCTGACCTTCGTGTCTTATAAAAACACAACTAGCTGTTGTTGGAATTTGATTACATAATCGCATATGTGGAAAAAAGAATCCGGTATTGTTCTAGAATGTGGACTATAATAATAATAATCCAGACTTGTGTCTAGACATTGTGAGGGCTGATTAGCAGGTTTAATGTAGATATACCGAATAATACAATTTGACATGCAGAAAACATTGCGTACTCACACCATCGAGGTCCACTGGCTCCTCATACTGACAGAGTCGACCGATGGACGGAAGCCCGAATGATTTGTAGGGATCCTAAAAAATATATACATCAACCAAAGAAAAAGAAAATTACTCCATAAGTGTAAAGTGTTAAGCCTTCGCTGCAAATGAAATGAAATTATATATCTGTCAGTCTCAGTGTAGGAGGCGCGGCCTGTGCATCCGTCAGTTCCACGCTGTGGTGTGTTTGCGTACCTCGGCGTAGACTCGGCTCTCGATGGCCCAGCCGTTAATAGGGATGTCCTCCTGTTTGTGCTTGAGCTCATAACCCTTGGCGACTCTGATCATCTGTTGCACCAGATCCAACCCTGTGATGCACTCAGTGATGGGGTGCTCCACCTGACACAGAGCACACACACACACACTTTTACTTATCAATCATCGCTCATAATGATTACACACACTTTGTAATTACACACAGAGCCTCCGTAACAAACACAAACCTGGAGTCGCGTGTTCATCTCGAGGAAGTAGAAGTTCTTCTTGGAGTCGACCAAGAACTCAACAGTGCCTGCTGAGGAGTATTTAACAGCTTTAGCCAGAGACACGGCTTGTTCTCCCATCGCTCGCCGAGTGGCTGGGTCCAGAAACGTGCTACACACACACACACACACACACACACACATTAGAAACTATCACACAGTATTATTAGTTTGTATATTTAGTTTTATCAGCACGGTGGTGGAGTGGTTAGCAATGTCGTCTTGCACCTCAAGGGTTCGAGTTCGATTCCCGCCTCTGTGTGCGTGCTCTCCCCGAGTTTGGTTTGTTTCCTCTGGTTTCCTCCCACAGTCCAAAGACCTGCAGATTAAGCTAACTGGCGTTCCTAAATTGGCCATAGTGTGTGAGTGTGAGTGTGAGTGAGTGTGTGCCCTGTGATGAATTGGAAGCCTGACCATGGTGTACCCCACCTAATGCCCCAAGTCTCCTGGGATAGACTCCAGACCCCACGTGACCCTGAATACAGGATAAAGCGGTGTAGACGGTGAGTGAGTGATCATAGCGGGTCGTAGTATCAGGCAAATACAACATTCATACTGTATCTTTTTTTTTTTCCACTGAAGCCAAAAAAAAAAAAAAAAAAAAAAAAAACCCATGTGGGCAATACTAAGTGCCCCCTTATTTCTTCCACTGGATGCACGTTGCCACACACACACACGCACACACGCACACACGCACACACGCACACACGCACACACGCACACACGCACACACGCACACACGCACACACGCACACCTGGGTGCCTCCTCTACCACTTTCTGGTTGCGTCTCTGGATGGAGCACTCTCTCTCGTTCAGCCACAGAGCATTCCCATGCTTATCAGCCAAGACCTGCACAAACACACACACACACATATCCGTACTGTAATGTAAACATGATGCTTTGTCAGCTTTGCACTGGAGTTTTATTGCAATACAATTAAAACGTAAGTCGTGCAAGATCATTTCGACAGACGCGTGTTCACATCTTGTTATATTCGTTCTGCCAAACTACATAATATCATTCGCGAATAAATTACTTTAGTTTAAATCCTTAACCACATTCTTTATACATTAAAATACCTAATCTTGGCAAAGGCACATAAAAGACACTAGAGGGGAAAAGAGTCGAAGATGAACGTGACCTCCAGCACAACGTTATAGCGTTCGGTTACACAGTGCGGTTTTATTCATGTTTATAGACGACACTAAAATCAGACATAAATGAGTTTGTGTGACATTAATAAACAGCTGGATGTGCTTTGAGGCAGAGAACATTTATACGTCCATGACAGCTGATCCAACTCCATTTCGTTTCAATGGTAGTGTGTGTTTAATGAATTAAGTTAAAGAAGAAAAAAGTGGTCTGATTTAACATCAGATCATAAACACTCACCTGGATCTCGATGTGTCTCGGATTATCGATGTACTTCTCAATCAGGAGTCGATCGTCTCCAAAACTGGACGCAGCTTCCTGGGAGGAAAACCGAAACCCTTCCCTAAGGAGACAAACCAGGAGTCAAGGTTTTCACAATGCTACTGATCTAAAACCATAATAAACAACAAAATAATACGTAATGAGAGATATGGGGACACCGACGAGTTCGGTTTCCTCACACCTCCTCGGACTGGTCAGGTGAAGCGGTGCTCGCAGAGTCAACAAGGCGACACGGTGACCGTATCAAAGCCGACGTCTTATCAGTTAAGAATCTCTTTAATCTCACTTCACTCTTACCTTTTGTCACATTTCCGTGGTTTAAGATAAAACCCAATTTACAACTCAAACAAAGACGTGACTTCTCCTCAGAGATAAGGAACGCCGTTAGAGGCGTCCTCGTTTGCTGAGAGTTTTTATCAGAGAGTCTGTCTCCGGAGGCAGAGGGATATAAGAGGAAGGTGTCATGGCTTCACTAACAGCATGTCTGAAAGAAGCAGACGGTATAAACCGGGTTATGTCCTGCTCTCGAACAGCGTACTGGTCAGAGAGGACTTTACTGGGTGTTTATACGCTGTGGGAAAAACTCGAGCTACAAATCAAGCCGTAAACACACATCAGGCAAAAACAGTTTCAAATGACTTGAAGATTAGATATTGTGCACACTTTATGCTGTTTCAGTCGTCTGTAAGAAGAAAAAGCCGTTAGGAATATGCAACTATAAACACACACTGACTGTATACGAAAAAACATTTCTAAAATGCATTCAACCAGTTAAAAACAACGTTATAAAATGCTTTTTCGTAATAAAACATATTTTACTTAATCATTTTAATCTTCCTAAATCAATCATTCCAATTTTATTTATGTAAAGTTTTTACAAAGCGTCACAAAGAGGCTTTACAGAATCCAAAAATCATAGGTTTTCTGCTTCTACTATAAACCAGGCATTTTCTGTTTTTAATTCAATATATATTTTAACACCAAGTTTAATTTAGAAAACCCTGAATTTATAACATGCAGCTAAATATAAAATGTTGGACAATATAAAACTAAATCAAAATATTCATAATATAAATTTTAGCCATTTTATAACAAATATTTGAAATAAAAATGGATTAAAACTATTATAAATTTTATTACAAATACTAAAACACTAATACTAATTAATACAAATACTAATGTAAAACAAGTTATGGGCTCCCGCCTATAACTGTCATGTTCAACATTCTGAACAGAGGGAACAGAGAGACTTTTTATTAGTACCATTGTATTGAGTGCCATAAGGGGGGGGGGACATAGACAAAAAAAAAAGCCCTTTTTTGTCAAGATGGGTTGGAGTATACTTTGGTCAATGTAAGAATCATTGATAGATGTGGACTTTTTGTTTTTGTTTACTTCTGTGTAAAGTAAATTACAATAAGTTAAGAAATCCCGCCCACTGCTTTATGATTGGTTAGAAGGATTCCGTCTCCTCTATGACTAGCTAGAAACCTAAAGCCTAAACAGTTGTGTTGTGAGCACAGTTTAAATATATACTTAATTTATATTTAGATTTTTGTAAGATCTTTGATACAAGATCCTATTTTTGCCTTCTTATTTCATATTTTTTTACACATTTTATGTCCATTTAGGGGCTCAGTACCTTTGCATCTTCTCCTCATCAGAATTACATTTTCAAAATCATGTAAAGGGTTACACATTTGTCCAGTCATCACTCACCTGGTCTCCTCATCGTTCCAGGCGATCCTCATGCCTTTACCACCACCACCCGCAGACGCTTTAATCATAACTGGGTAACCTGAAAGAGACCAAAAAAACAAACAAACAAACAAAAAAGTTTCTTTACCAAAATAATTTTTATTACCATTAACTACTTTTAAGGGAATCATATTTTTTTTAAATACAAAAAAAAAAGACTAGAAATGTAGAGAAACCAAGACATGGTGTCTCAGATTTGCTGGTTTTGCACAGAAACTAAAATCCAATTAATGCTGCAAACAAGTATCGTTGTTCGTTTTGACTATACACTCACTTTAAGATACATAAGCTCATAAGAAATAAACTGCTTTTGAAATAATCAGGAACTTCAGGAACGTCTTCTGTTTGTCTACACTGGCTGTTTTCTTTCTTGGGAGTGAACCAGGTGGGCAGGTCTTTGGTCCCTGCGGGCGTAGATGGGCCTGGGGTGCCCATAATCATGACCCCATCTCCAGTTCACTATAAATATAATCTCATTCACCTGGCAGTGGCGTTAGTGTTGGAGTGTGACGGATCGGTGTATAGAAACGTATCGGACATGACATACCCACACAGCTACTTTTTGGCACTATCCTGTCCCTCTACGCTTTCTTTGCAGATCTTCACTATGTAGCTCAGTTTTATTTTCTTCTTGTTTCTGTATAAAAATTATAGAAACAGCCACTACAGATGAAGTCACAATGTCCTCCGGATAAGCAACTCTCACATTTATTTAAATGACGTATCTGGATTTATGGACCAGAAATGCAGGAAATATCATTGCTTCAGGTGAAAGACTGCAGAGCGAAGTGGTGTAACACGTCCTCGACGTAATTGTCACTGCATCCCAAATCACTAAAAAAAAGAACTGGATCTGTTTTGAGAACAATATTTACAGGGATGATTTTGGGCGAGACTGCAGATAGACTTCTTTCGAGCAATATTGGTGATTTTGGACAGGGCGAGGCTGATGGAATGTAGTTTGTGTTAAGAGGAGAATCCGTCCTGAATGACCTGCTCCATTACAGATTATTAGATGATCATAAATCGGCGCATTCTCTTTAAGTCTTCTTTAAGTCGTGTGAAACATGATTTACTGAGTTAAACCAGGAAAAGATGACTTTATACAGACTCATTAGTAATGTAATTAAATACCCTGGTGCATTATATAAATGTAGGTAAAGTCAAGCTTCATTTTGTATTCCAGTAAACATGAAGTGCTTCACGGTTACGTACCGATTTCTGCCGCAATCTTCACAGCCTCCTCTGCATTCTAAAAGAAAAACACATTTTCATAATCAATAAGTAAAGGATTCATATTAAAACAAGTTCATAGCACGGTCATGCCATATAATAAACTGTATTCATAAAGCGTGATTGTTAAATATGTTCACGACTACAGTCTTTTAGTGAATAAAATTCTAAAGGTGATGGTGTCATAGTGGTTTCCATAGTATGATAACTAGGCATTGAGGAGGTTTATTTAGAAAAACACAGAGATAAATATGTCTTTTTAACTCTCTTAATAGAAGTGTGGACATGAATTATTCTAAAAACTGGGAAGTGATTATAAAAAATTATACTTATATGCAGGTGGTTCAAGTCAAAGCTGGACTTTATATTGTGCAGAAAAACAGAAACACAGTTATGAAAGTAAACACTCCTTTTATTTCTCTATTTAATCCCCTGTTACACTAATGCAGTTATCCCAGTGTTTCACTAGTGCTTGTACATCATCATCATGTCTCTGGTTCTACCTTGATGATGTACAAGCACCAGTGTTTCACTAGTGCTTGTACATCATCAAGGTAGAACCAGAGCCATGATCGGACTGCCTGCTTCATGTCTGAAACGCTGGCCTCCCAGGAACTCCTTTAATAGTCCAAACATGTGGAAATGGCTTGGAGCGAGGTCAGGACCGTACAGGGATGTGGAGATAACTCCCAGCCAAGTCCCGGTTATATGCAAGTGATGATGGTGAATGATCGTGTGTACAGTCAGACAGATGCGTCTCCTACACAAGTTGGCGACAGGTTATCTGTTGTTTCTCATAGATTAGAACACGCTGAATGTTAAAACGACTGCAGTGGGCTCGGAGCCAGCTCAGCCGGGATTGTCATTCACAAACGTATGACCTTCTTTAAAAGGTTTGCACTGTATTTTGCTTCAGGTCTTCTGTAGATATCACAAGTCCTGGTTTGACTTGTCTCATCAACGTATTTTAAGTCCTGGTTTGTTCTGTATGTATAGATTAGAGATTTTAAGCATGTTCTGTACATTTATGTGAGAATCCAAGTGAGAATCACTTGGAAAGTGAAAGAATAAAAACTAAATTTCTCAAAAATATACAAGTGAAGAGATTTTTTTTTAACTGTATGCATGCCTTTTGTATGGGGATGGGTTTAAATCTATATTTTTGTCTAATCCTAATATCTGTTACTTTTAAGTTTTCTGTTTCCCGCTTTACCACGGCATAATTAATCACTCTATCGGAATCATACGGTCATATATGCATGTGCTGATGCGATAATAAGGTAGTGCAGTTTCTGATCCCAACCAACAGAGGGCGAGTTCTGTGTGCTTGCACTACTGTACTCATCTTCCCTACAGTTTGTTTCCTTGCACAAATATCCTAGGATGTTACTTGTCATTCCTTGATCCTGTTCCATCATGGCACTTTTGTCCCGGCTGAAACACGCACAAACACCTAGTTACCCAGTTTTTCTCCTTCCACAAACAGAATGTAATCAGAGCAAGGTGAGAAACCCCACGGCGCAGGTACGGCCTAAGCTAAACGAGTGGTGTTTTAGCGTGTGTGTGTGGGTTCGATAGCGATCTGGCTGATGGCACGGCGGTCGTTACTGCTCTCTCTCATATGGTAATTGCCGCTCCGACGTGCTGTCTTTGTCTGCCGCGGCTGAGCTCCGGAGCACCCCTTTATGGAGCCAATAAGGCCAGGAAGTGTCAAAACGGCCACTACACAAGGTCGTTAAAGCACATTTAGGACAGAGAGGGGGGGATGGACGTAGAGGCTTTGGGAGGTTTAAATGTGCAAATCTGACATACTCTCTAACTCCATCATGTCGTCTCAAGGTTGATCCACTGCTTGATATGGTTCATCTTGTACACGTACGCTCATTCTTAGAAAGAAATCACCATGGCAACTGAAAACGTACTTTCGAATAAATGAGTAAGCAAGTAAATAAATGAATTCATTAAGTTCCAGCTACAGAAAGACTTAAAGCTAAAAGCAGAACGCAGCCCGTGTTTTAAACACGCCTCACAGTGAGTCACGCAAGCTGTAGAAGTTGAACCCCAAATTAAAGTAGCCGTAAAACTACAAATTATAAATGCGTGCGCACCACAGTGAAAAAACGGAAACGCCATTTCCCTGAATAATCTCAGGTCATTTCGTACACTCTGTCAGATGTTGCCGGTGTTAAACTTTTGCTGAGACCTGGCAACCCTGCACGCATGGGGTCAAAGAGTTAATGCTGAATTTGTCATGTTACTTTTTTTAAAAGATGCCGATGGTTTGAAAATGAAAATGTTGTATATCTAAAATTCCGTGTAACTTTACACAGCACATCAGAAAGAGTTGCAGAAACATTTAACAAGATCTTCTTGTTAAATGACTGAATGAAATTAGACTAACCACCCAACCTTACATTT
Organism: Clarias macrocephalus; assembly: GCA_011419295.1. Classification (NCBI taxonomy): domain Eukaryota; kingdom Metazoa; phylum Chordata; class Actinopteri; order Siluriformes; family Clariidae; genus Clarias; species Clarias macrocephalus. The sequence goes on along the minus strand of JAAGKR010001961.1, from coordinate 54,979 downwards.
GAACTCTGCTTCAGTAATATTTTCATTTTCATATTTGATCAGTTTTTCTAATTTTCAGGTCTATAAATAGACAATTTTGAAATGTGTGAACCTGCATGTATTATTTTAAAGCTGTCAGCGTGTGATTGCGTAGCTCTGTTATCCTGAATGTGCAATTTTTCATTACTTGTATATGAATGGGGAAAGAACAACTGTAGCTTGGCTGGGGTGAGGTTGAGAAAAGTGATGTCTTTGGGAGATAAACACAATGGCTCTGGTGATTGAGGAAGGATTTTCGACTGAATTCTGCTTCACTTTCTAATATAAATCAGACGAGGCATAAATCACCTTCACGACTCCATCGAAGCCAGGAATGGTGTTGACTTTGGCCGCCTTGGCGATGAGTTTGCTCTCGATTTTGTCGCCCATGGCCTGGATGGCGTGTGTGTCAGGACCGATGAAGGCCACTCCCTCAGCCGCCTGTTGAAAGAAATTAAACATCTGGTGACCTAAAACAAAAGTTTCCTTCAAATCATTATACACTTTAAAATATAAGCATTTAAAGAGCTCATTCAACTTCAAACTACAGTGTTAGCAGAAAAGGATGCAGCAGGTACCCTGCTGCTTCACCATTGCAAACTAAATCCTCCTCACTAATGCACCCTGATGATCTGGACTTTGTAGTGTGGCCCAGCGTAGCCTCGAGCGTCACCCGAGGGCGCGAGCAGCCCGAAAAAACCCCAGCTCTCGCGTGGCACGGGAAGATGGGTTCCACTTTTTAGTCTTTGTCCCGTTCGAGAATCGGGAGATTATTGCTTCCTGGCTAATATACTACAGATAGAAAGGCCTGGGGCGCTCATCAGCACAGAGAGGAGTCTGTAATTAGGAGACAGATCTGACCCCATGACTCCTGCAAAACAATGCAATTAGTGTCATGAGAAAAAAAAAGATGAGAGAAAAAGGAAAGAAATCCAGCTGTAGACTAAATCCTCCTGCTAAACATTTCTCCACTCTTTAAGGTGCATTCTGATAAACTGGATAATCTGATCGCTTTTACAGGACATGCGGATATTTGGAAGGAGAAAGTTTATTATCTTGGGATCATGATTTTGATCACATTCCAAATACGCTCCTTAATTACATCATCCAAGTGGTTCAAAACCGTAAGTAATCGATGTAAACTATTTCTCCAAACTGACCTTGGTAACAAATATAAACCATCAATAAAACAAATGTCAATCATTAATGACACAATTTTTTGTGAATCATGAGTCTTTTTTCTGACTTTATTGAATCACCTTAGCTGAAGTAACCTTTTGTAAATTGAAAAATTATATGTATTATCTATTAGTGTTTAGTAAAAACCATTTTACAACTTTATCCCTTTTTACAAAATTAACTCTTATTCTATAGTTCATTGAGAAAATCCAACCTATTAATTGATGAAGCTAAAAATAAAAAAATGTTTATTAAACAACAAATATTGGATATATTTTATCATTTAAAATTGATATTGTATTTAATATTTTTTTAAGTCAAAGATGTTAAGCTAAAAAAAATTTATGAAAAAAAAAAGCTATAAAAAAACTTATTATAAAACTGTGAAAAACTAACCTGAAAACAAAAAGAAATAAGATTTCTAATAAATGAAAATGAGAAACTAAAAATGTTTAATGATGTTTTTTTTCCCAATTATGAAAAGGTCACCCAGTAAAACTATTTGCAATTAACTTATATTTAGTTTATAATGAAAATATTTCAATTAAACCTTTAATATTTTAATAATATTATTTCATCATAAAAAAGTAGAACGTGTAAAAATACAAAATATCTAAATGGCAAAATAATTAAGAATCACCAGCTATTGTTACCCTTTTCAGTCATTCCTGTTAAATCAGACTTTACACTTTACTTTACACTATCAAGCCTTACGCTGTAATGTGTGACCTAAAGACAAAGAAAATTAAATGATAAATCAGTCTTAAGCACAGCGGGACTCAGGCTCTGGTCATTACACATGTGATTTGAGGAGCTTGTGTTTGCAGTTGAGGAACACATTGTTGACTAAAAGCTCTCCGTAGGACCCGACTAATCAAATCTAATAAAGCATCTCTGTCTATTCAGCTGTCACTCACACACTCCCTCCCTCCTTCTGCTCAGTTTCACACCTCCAGGTGTGAGTATGTCTGTGTGTGAGTGTAAGAGTGTACTCAAAAGTCGAAATCATTAGTAAGTGCGAAGCTAAAACCAGCCCAAATCACTTTTTTTTGCATTGTTATTTACAGCTGCCATAACGTAAGCGATAAAAGGAAATAACTCGTCATGTCGATGTTCCACAGCACTAAACTTAACTATAAAGTTTGACATGATCGGTAAAAAAAAAGGTGGAAATTTTGGCATACTGATGTCTTTTGTTTTTCCTGAGGGACGTTGCTTCTTTTCATTGAATCACCATGGGGGTACAAACTTTTGCATCCAAATGTAGGAATCTCCATTAAGGTGGTTATGGAGGGGGAATAAAAATCACATGCAAGAGAAGAAATAAAATATAAATGTTACACACAAAAAAAAGTATTATGCATCATTTTTTTTGTATAGATTTGGTCTTTATATATGAATGAAAATGTTTAATAATTTTTAGAGTGTAATAAAAACTAATAAAAAATTAATAAATTAAGTAGGTTTAATAATTGAAGGAATAAATATAGATAGATAGATAGATAGATAGATAGATAGATAGATAGATAGATAGATAGATAGATATGCAAAATAAAGAAATAAAATGAATGAATAAATATATAAGGCCATATATTTTAATGATTGGCCGACTGAAAAAATGCAAAACCCTAGTGATGCTCGTTTAGTCACAGCTTTAAACCACAGCATTCCAACATCTTGTCCTAAAAGCAAAGGGACATGACTGACCACACACACACACACACACACACACGCGCGTGCGCACACACTTTCCTAATCCCTCGAAAAGGCCACTTGAAGTGAAGTCAATCTCCTCTGCTCTATTCAGAGGCGATGTGCCTTTGCCATGGTAAAGAGGCCATAGAGGGAATGCTAACAGGTCCTTTGGAGCAGCCGTGCTCTGGCCTGAGGCCTCGGCCCGTCGTTTGCACTGCATAAAAGTGTACTAACTGTCAGGCAGAGGGGGCTTCCATTCACAATGAGGGAGCTCATTCACCTTGTATTCATATGTGAGTGTGTGTGGAGGGGGTGCTCACCATTCAACTGCTAATGTAATGACATCTTCATTTCCACACACACAAGCAGCGGACGGCCCACTCATCTGTGTATGTGGGTGCGTGCCCGTGTGTGTGTAGGAGAGGATGGGGATTTGTGGAATGCTATAAAGTGGTTTGAGGAGAGATTACCGAAACGAATGCCTTCGAACTCTTTGCACCGAGCTAAAAAAATATAATGTTTAAACAATAACGAGCTTCAGGGCGAATAGCAGACGAATGTGTTCACTTTAACTGACTTGTTCACACTGTTTCTTTATCTATGCGTCAGTACCCGAACCTTGATTGTAGAAATCATGTCCCTCTTGGAGGTTTTTCCTCAAAACCCTTGTGGTCGTGATTGTCACTTTATCAATCGCCCATTTTCTCCGCAGGTCACTAATTGTCCTAAACGATCTTAACATGGACATTGTGACAACTAGTTTTTCAACACTCCCACAACTGTTTCCTCACCAGTGTAGTAATTTGGCCTTCTGACTGATACAGTACAAAGCAAACAATTTGTTCAAATCCAAACAATTTACATTCAAAGTGGCACAAACTAAAACACAAAGCTTAAACCACGCATGCAAAGCTAACCTAGAGAGCAACAACAAACATGGAGAAGAGATTCAAGGTTAGACACTAATGTACAGAACAAAAGCTAGACAGCAAAGGTCAAGAAACACTGCAAGTGTGAACGCTAACCTGGAGAATATACACAAACCCAAAACGTGAAAGCTAACACAGGAACAAGGTTAATTTAGAGAATGTATGCTAACCAAAAAGTAAAAGCTAACACAGAGATAAGGCTAAGATAAGACAACAAATTCTAACAAGCAGCAAAGGCTAATCTACAGAACAAGCACAATGCTAGCAAGCTAGACACAGATAGAAAGATAACGTAGAGATAGAAAACAGACTTGGAGAATAAACACTGATCCAGGAAGTGAACGCTAACCTAGTGAGTAAGCTAATTCTGAGAAAGAAAGCTATCTAACATGGAGAGAGAGAGCAAATGCTAACAAGCAGCAAAAGCTAACATAGAAAACGAGCACAAACCTAGCAAATGAAAACAAACCTGAAGAGAAAAAAAAAATCATCTTGGAGAAAAAATAGTTTCAAGTATAACTGCTAACCATGTGAGAAGGATGTAAATAATTTAGAGAAGGAAAGAAAATCTACAGAGTAAATGCTAACATGGAGAAAGCTAATACAGACAGCAAATGCTAACAAACAGCAAACGCTAACCTAGAGAAGAAGCACAAGCACGGGAAGTGAAAACTAATCTTGAGAGAAAGTTAATTTAACAAATGAAAGCATTTTAACATTGACTGCAAAACTAACATGAACTAAGACAGAGAGCAAAAGCTTAGTTGGAGCTAGTCTAGACAGAAGGCTGATGTAGAGAGCAGAAATTAACCAGTTTCCTTTCTTAATTCTAGACTTTTAAGATTAATTTTAATGTTCACTCTTTGATAGATTAGTAAAGCGTGTAACCGCTGTGATATATAAAAACATTAGCGCATGTTAAAAAGGAAAGGAAAAATCACTTCATTTACGTATCACAAATGTTTTGTGTGGCGATTGCATCTCCACACTGACTCCAAAATTGATTTTTTAAATTAATTTATTTATTTTTTATTTATATATGTTTTCATTTAAGGTGGTCAAATGTCTCAGTTCCTGTATAATTCCCACAATCTAAAGCTTTAACTGTTTCACTGAATTTTAAGCTAAATTTTAAAGGTTATTTTAACCATTAGGAGGTTATGTGTACTAACTGTAATAACTGTTTAACTAATGCTATAATGAACAATCTACATTTAATTACTCAAGGAAGCTGTTGAATAAAACTTTCAAGATATAAGAAACTTTACAGGTATGACAACCTTTTAGTTAAAAAATGTTTTTATTATTTGCAATAATTGTAAATAATTTGTAATTAATAAAAAGTTATAATTTATAAAAAACTTTGAAAACTGTTTATCAAACTGTGAAAAAATAACCTGAAAAAAGGAATAAACTTTCCAATAAATTAAATAATGAACTAAAAATGTTTAGTTGTTTTAATTAAACCAACATTTTTTGTTTCCACTATGAAAAGGTCAACCAGTAAATCTATTTGCATAATTAATCAGATATATAATAATCTTGCATTTAGTTCATAATGAAAACCATATAAATATTTTTATATTATTATTATTTCATACTTATTTTTTTTTTAAAGAAAAATTTGAACCTGTAAAACTACAAAATATCTTAATGGCAAAATAATTAAGAATCACCAGGTCAAGGTTTTAAAGTTGTGACGAAATCGAAAACAATGAATTTTGAATCAGGATATTTATATGAGAGCTGTAGAATGTATTTAAATTAACTTTTAGGGGGAAAAAAACATCATTTAAACTCATTGCTTTTCAATACACGCTGTCCGTCTGTCAACAAGCTTTCATATTCCCTCATTAAAAATGTTTTAGGCTGAGCTGCGGGTCACGAATGCACTGCTCCTCAGGTTGTTTTCAGGGGACCAAACAGGTGAAAGTACCATGGAGTGAAATCAGGGCCCGTATTCACAAAGCTTACTAGAATTCTCTCAAAGAGCTCCTATCTTAGCTTAAAAAGTCCTAGCTGGGAGTCCTAGACTAAAAGTGATTTAGGAAACCTTTTAGAGCAACTCTGAGTAAGGAAAGTAGAAAAACTTTTAGCTTAGTGAGGGGGTGTGGTTGACCCTGTTGCTAGGGATGATGTGGCAATTCAAGGACTGTGATTGGTTAATAAAAAATAACCTCTGACTTCTGCAAAGGTTTTGAAATGAGCTCTTTGTGAAAACAGAATACATGATAATAGAACCAACAGTAAATCATAATTTTTGTATATGAAGAAATTGTATAATCATGAGTACAGGCTACTTTATGCAAAGTTTCTAGGCTAACTGTCTTAAAGATAATTAAACAGCTAAATGTTGAAAATGGTTTTGAAGCAACCAATTTCCACACAGTAGTTACTATATTTAAGTTCTCTCATTTATTTACCATACAAATTTTATTACCTGTAATTCATTTTAGATTGGTGGGAGCAAAATGTCTCAGCTTTTACAATGTACATGATTGCAGGACAGTCTATTTAAGTTGCATTTTTGGATGGTAGGTAACCAACAATCCAAGAGAGATAGAAGGAAGTAAAACAACAAGAAAACCAAATTGGACAGAAAAGCAGTGTTTACTTTTAGCTTTATGTTCAGTGTTTGGAGAATATTTCTTCCTTCCGCCATTTTGTCCTCTGCTAGAGAAACTCTTAAGCCTCTTAAAAGTCCTCCTCTCTACTCATAACAAATTTTACCTTAGGAGTTGTTTTTAGAGCTAAGATGTTTTGTGAATCATTTTTATCTTTACTAAGATTTAATCCTAAATTTAAGAAGAAATTCTAAGAAAATGCCCTAATTCTAAGATCTTTCTTAGAATTTTGTCACTAGGAGCAACTTTTAGGCTTAAGAAGCTTTGTGAATACGGGCCCAGGACTACAGGGAGGATGCTTTAACTCTAATTTTGCGGAGTGTGCGGATGTGCATCGTCAGGCAAAGTATCGGCCCACAGAAAATAAATCTCTCCACGCTGCTCTTCTTTTGTGCAAATAACAAGCGGGGCATCAATTTTTCACTCGCGCCGCAGTTACCAATGAACTGATAAAAAATGTTCACGACTGCACAGCGGTGACTGGGGAGACAGTAGCCTTGAGCGGAAAGCGCTGATAAGCCAACAGAAGTTTTAATATTACAGGAGAGTGGATAATTTTTGACGAAGTCGAATCATCACCAAAGTATCGTGATGATATCGTATCAGGCATCATTTTGTGAGTCCCATCCCTAACGTGTGTATTACAGCGTCTATTTCACAAAACTGTGGAGTGAAGCAAGAGAAGACAAACAATTTCAGAACCATGTTGCTGAATCTTTCAAAAGACTTTTTACTCTTTCCAATTGTGGTGGACGTGTGTGGGTGTGGTGTTGAACTATCCTGATTGTCAGTGTTTGCTCTGTCTTGTTTAGTGCGAGTCGTGTTGCGCAGCAGCCTGGGAGACTGTAACAAACATGTCAATCATGCGAGCGTTTTATGGTTCCAGGCTACGGCTGCTAAAGCCGTCGTACAGGTCTCTGATCAGCTGGGGTCTGAGCTGCTCGCGTTCACATTTTAAATATTTGACACTATTTTCCCTGAAATTTTTATTATCATATTTTAATAAAATGCCAGAATTGAGACTTTAATCTCTATCTAGTGCTGGGGGAAAAAAAAAAAAAAAAATGTCGATGAAACGTTCAGCTGGATTTGAGCACAGTAAGGAGCGGCACTGGTATTTTGAGTATGAAGGTGAAGCCAAGGTTGAATGTGTGAGAGAGAGAGAGAGAGTGTGTGTGTGTGTGTGTGTGTGTGTGTGTGTGTGTGTGTGTGTGTGTGTGTGTAAGTATGCCTCCTGTCTGAGCCAGATTGAGATCAAAGCAGTTTTTGGAGGAACCCCGCTACGCTTTGCTGCCATGACGTCATTATGCCGCTGCACTGCTATTGGTCGCTCAGGGGGAAGAAAAAAAAAAACTCACCATCTCTCTTTCTTTTTAGTTACCGTACAGAGACACGTGACTGAGAAATCTTTCACTCTCTCTCTCTCTCACACACACACTCACATCAGTGTGCATATGATACAACTTGCGTGAGTGTGTTAGATGAGTGTGTATTTGAGGAGTGATGGATCAAGGGCACTTTTTCGACATTTTCCTTCTCATCCCTCGTCCTCCATGGCACTGCAGAGAAGCGTCCCGCAGCGCATGCACGTGCGTATGTGTAAGCGTGCGTGTGTGTGTGTGTGTGTGTGTGTGTGTGTGTGTGTGTGTGTGTGTGTGTGTGTGTGTGTGTGTGTGAGCAAGTCCACAGTAGGAGACCCGATCCAGAGAACAGAGAAACGATATTTTGGGATCAAAACATGAGCAAGAATTTTTTTCCTTTAAATAAATAAATAAATAAATAAAGTGAGCCAGGAGCTCGAGTGTGCTCACAGCCACAGCCTCCGCCTCTGTTTTACTACAAAGTGTCAAATCCTGCGCTTTGAAAAAACAAGATGGAAGAATAAAGAGATCAAGTTGCCACAAGGAGGTGGGGGGTTGGTGGAGTTGCCATGGTACCATACATATTTGTAAGGCCAAAGGAAAAATAAATAAATAAATATGACCCAGATTGACACCACAAGGCTGTGTTTCATATTCACTCACCTCGTACACACTTTATCCCGGTCCCAATACATTTCAAATCTAATCTGAAAGTGAATTTATCTGAAGCGCATCTACAAACTCACCTCCATCTCTGGAGATACAGAGGACAGCTTTGTGTGTCATGCCCCCCCCACCCCCACGTCATACTCCGGGTTTATTTCTTCATCATGAGGTGAAAAAAAATGTTCCATTAATGTAAGCCGTAATGCGACTCACTCAATGGTTAAGAATTACCCACGAAATTTACCACAGGATGTACTATAGTCTACTCTAGTACATAATATAATATTAAACATTCGCCATGGTACTTCAGACATTACCATCGTAGACATTCTAGAGTACCAGGGTAGTATTGTGGTACTTTGGTGGGTACCGTGGTAGCACTATGCACTGTGTACCATCTCACTTTGGTGAATACCAGGGTACACGTGTATCCAATATTGTATTTTTATGCACACTTCTGGTTTTACAGTACAGTACAGACAGTACCCTATTGTGCTAAACTTTAGTAGCCATTGTGCTACCGTGATACATACTATGTGCCATACTAAAGAATATGTACCGCTCTACCAGAATATTAGGGATGCGAATCACCAGTTACCACACGATACAATATCATGATACCTAATATCGCGATTCTGTATCACATTTTGATAAATATCCTAATTCTGTTACAATTTTAAAACCTTGAACTTTTAAAAAAAAGTTGTCATAACTTGAAGGTTTTATACCTTAGCTTTATTCAACAGCTTCACTGAAGTGAAGTAATTGAGTAATTAAATGCAGCCCATTCCTTATAACATTAGTTTTCTCAAAAAAGTTGCAAAAACAAGAGTTTAAACACTTAACTTCAATTAAATTAAACAAAAAGCTAGGTTTTTATTGAGCAGCAGTATGTATCGCTCTCATCCGCCTTAATTGTGTCTATTATTTATTTATTAGCAAATAATTAGCTCGTACCACACTGGATGCCAGTGTGTGAACAGTTAACCACAAAGAGTGAACACAAATAAGTATCGTGGTACAATACACCATGATACCACCATGGTAGAAATGTCTTATGGGGAGGGTCGACCATTCAGGATTGTTTTTGTTTTTTTTTTGTTTTTTTTGTGCATCTTGTTGCACATTTGTGTCCTATTCCTAAAAAGAAATCTATTTCCTATGACCAGATTCAGATAAGACACAATGATATGATCACACTTGCTGAAGTATATCTGATGCAATAATCTCCTGTAAACAGTTGATATTAAGATGTGTCTGCTATTCATGCTGTGTAAAACCTAAATAGCAGCTCTTTGCCGTTTCTTTCCATATTGATGGTCTTGCTTTCCTGGGAAGGTCTTTATGAGAGCCAGTTTCATCATAGTGCTTGATGAGTTTTGCAAATGCACTTGACACAATACTGCTCTTGCAAGAACTATTCCAAAAGATCTGACCATCGTATCTTAAAATAACACCTGCCTTTTGCTGCTGCTGCTGCTGCTGCTGTTGTTGTTACTTAATTACCTAATGTCATGTGTGTTATTTCATAGTTTTGAAATTTTAATCTTTAGGGATACTTTTATTTTTTTAAAGAATCCTTAAATAAATATTTAATAATTAAATAATACTGAACTTTCACATAAAATACGCTGCTTTTGAAAACAGTTTGCAAAGAATTAATTATAAAGAGACATTGCACTCATACAATCTCAGAAAAGTGTGTCATGTCATAATGCATCATATCCGACTGCTATTATAATGTCTTTTTTTATTTTATTTTTTTTTACACTTTTACTATCAATTGAAAGTTGAAACTTATTTTAAACCTATCAAAATTTTTCACATACTAAAACATCTTTTCACGGCTGTTTTATGCTACAAAAACGAAGGTTTGTTGGTTAAGATAACGGATGTAATCCGTTGAGGTGCAAACTGTTGAACTGAGTGAGAGACTCCGTCCTTTGACCCTTTTGGCCATTCTGCTTCTATTTGGCATGTAAATCATCATCTCACCTTAGCCCTCATACCTTTAATTAAATTACTCCAGGGGGCCGTGAGGTGTTAATTACAAAAACACAGAGAGTGTGAGAGAGTGTGTGTGTGTGTGTGTGTGTGTGTGTACAAAAGATCAGCATACAAGTGGGTCATTCTAACCTCAACTGTAAAAAAAAAAAAAAAAAAAAGTAATTTGAATATTCGCCTCTTAAGCTATCTCTCTCTCTTTCATTCATGATTCTTTTTATTCTCTCTTCCTCGATGAGTTATAAAGCTCATACTCATACGCTACTCACCAGCCTCCGAGCAAACTCTTTATTCTCTGACAGGAAGCCGTAGCCTGGGTGGACCTGGGTGAGCAAAAAAAGTACGAATAGATAACGGTGTTAATAGATAACACACTTGATTTCTTATATAGATTCACTTTTTTTCCATTCACACACACTCACAGCTTGAGCTCCTGTGGTTCGGATGGCATCCATGATGGCGTCCATGTTAAGGTAGCTCTTATTAGTCGGGGCTGGGCCTACACACACGGCTTCATCCGCCATCTTCACGTGAACCTGAGGAAGAAAAAAAAGACAAAACACAAACACACACTTTAACTAAAAACTGTACATGTTTGCTACAGGTGGTTACAAGTTTGTTACAGAATGACACACACACACACTCGCAGACAGACAGCCCATTAGGAATCGTGTCTAGGTAATGAAGTGACAGACGTCACGCAGGGGAAGCATTAACGACGTCAACTGCATCAACGGGAAAGCGTCAAAAAACACTCTCTAACCAGCTGCCGCCTTTCACGGCACTGCACTTAACACGCAAACGCTAGGAAAGAGACGTCGCGGCGCGCCGCTCAAGCATCGTCCTGCGAGTCGGGGTCAAGAGCGATGACCTCTCGGGGTCTCCATGGAAAGTCGAGTTTTCTCAACACCATCATGACTGATTCAAGTCGTTAACGGTTATTAAAGCCTGCAATGAGTTAGTCTGGGCGTAAGTGCAGTGAAAACACTCAACAGGAGGGCACTCGAGCCAGACCCGGGTGTTAAAGAGGGGTGAAAACAGAGCTCGGGTGATTACGGGAGGCCCTGGTGGGATGCGTTATTAGAGGGAACATGCAAATTCACTATTGGAACAAATTCCTTGTCCACACTGTTGAGATTGGATATGACGTACAGTATTATTCAATTTTCCATCCTAAGCACTGCACCGAGGGAGAATCAATTACAGCAAGCATGCCGTTCCCACAGCAACCAACATTTTAACCAATACCTGCACTTTTTACTCTGCACATCTACAAGACTGTTTAAACCAGGCAGCATCGAGAAATTCTCTTTTATCTCCTCGCTACTGCATTTACAGCCTCAAGGAGATCACCAAGAATCAGTACTCGGTTCAGTTATGTTTCCTTAGAAAATACATTTGTAAAGCTCAGTGATCGGATCTCTGCAATGCTGAACAGACACTTGAGGTTTGCTTCTATTATTCCTTCATTAGTCAACACCAGGGGATCTCAGACTAATATTCTGAATCTTTCTGGATGGAGACATATCTTCTGAACCTGAAACATAGCTAAAACGAGATAAAACCTGCAACAAAACCTAGGCTATTAGTTTTTTTGTGTGTGTGTTCACCAACCAAAATTAGGTTTTGAGGAAAAACATGCACGTCTTTGTAAACATTAATTAAACTAAGCAATATAAAGTGCCCCCTAATGCTCAAAAGCATGATAATCATAGTATTTCAGCAACATTGTGGGTCTTTTCATTAGAAAACCTGCTATAAGAGGCTGCAATGGGGTCTGTTTAAAGTGCTATGACTTTTTCCACCTCGTAAGAGTAAACAGGACCCGGCGACAGGAGTACCGCAATTCCATCACAGTTTAAAAATGTATTAAATGTTCGCCATCACATAATCTCTAAAACCTCACGATTCACAATCAACTCCTCCTTAGTCAAATACTGAGCAACAAATTGCACTACTCAGAAACTAATCTCTATTTATACACTATTCTTGTATTGTGTTATTAAAGTACACCGCATTCCATCGCTTTTTTGTTTGTTTTTAACTAAATTACGATCACAAAACCCAAGAATTCTTTCGCGCTGCGGTTGTCCAGCCATCTGCATGGTCAGTGGTTTTTACAGAGCGCTTTAATCAGGATACATGTGTTCTGTCTGTCTCCTGTCCTTGTAAGAGCTTCGTTCTCTCACACCATTTGTCTCAATAAACCCTGTTCTCCATCTGGCAGCCAGGGGAAAGTTCACCTTAGGCAGCGCAGGATCGTCCTGAGGCAGGAGGAAACCAGGGTTTCCCTTCTCAACAACACACTAATGACAAAAGTGATCATAAAAATACATTGAATATACTGGAAATTAGGGCACATTCATCAAAAAATCATGGCTTTTTTTTTTCGACACTGCTCATCATTAAAGATCGACCAATGTAATCATGATATGCCATATATGTTCTGTAAGAAATAAGGAAACCAAAGAAGTAATTCAATATAGGCCAATATAATAATATAATATAATTATTATATTGGCCTATATTGAATAATATTGCTTTAAAAAAGACAAACATTAAAAATTATGCAAATAATCTTTTAGAGTATATAAAAGCAGGAAGTAGTTAACAACACAAATTATATATATATATATATATATATATATAAATTTTTTTTGATGTGGAATATGAGAAAGGCTAGCAGTGGAAACTTTTAAGTAATTATTTTAAATGATTTTAGAGAACATCGTGTCTTAACTCATTAAACATTTTACAGTATAACTGTTCCAAAAATGTTACGGTTACATCATTATTATACTCAAGCTGAGGAAAGAAACCATGTTTACAAGACAAATAACCATTAATAAACATTTTTAGTCTAAAAAAAAAAAAAAAAAATACCCCAAAAGACCAACCCTAAAGCCAGCAAATATGGACTTCTAACCCAAACTCCACTCGTATGCGGATCAGCCGCTCCCCTGCCGTTCTGTTTAAGGAGATCTTTATTTAAAAGCTCTTTAGAAGCATCTAATCAAATGCACAACACCACTCCTTCCCCCCACCCCTTTGCTTTTACCCCGAACCTTATCCCCTCCCCCGGTTCGGGGTTCGACGGCAGGGGGGCCGGCGTGGACTTTGTGTGAAAAAGCCTTCGCATGCATATGGAAGAGGGGGATGAGTGACAGCCATCAGTCACGGGGGAGGGAAAAAACCAGCGAACGGATGAAGAGAGCACAGAGAAGTGAAAAAACAGCAGCTTCTCCGCATGACTTCAACAACTGTTGCTAAAACCGCTGTGCATGATTCACGATTCACTTACCGCGCTCGAGTCCACGTCACTGTGCACGGCGACGGTCCTGATCCCCATCTTCTTACACGTCTTCATCACCTGAGAGTGGAAAAACAAAAAGTTACAAAGAACCGGAGAGCAAGTGTGACATCTGTACCGGGATCCTAAACATATTCCTGTGGCATATCAGAAAACATTATAATATGTGACTTATAATAGATGTTTAGTATTAAATCATACTATTCAGTATAGTGTAAAAAAAAACATTATAGAAAAGGGTTTTTAGAGCATTTACTGTCTATAAACAACACTGAATATTCAGTACTGTTCAAAAGTCTTAGGCAGCATATTATTTGTATGAGTATTATTAATATTAGAAAAAAAATAGGATTTTAAGCAAACTATGATGGATATTCAAGTCAAACCGGGACTTCTGATTGCACAGAATAACAGAACACAGTTATGAATGTAAACACTACTTTTACTTTTATTTCTCTATATAATCCCCTGCTAATGCACACTAATGCACTTATTCCAGTGTTTCACTATAGCGCTTGGATCCCATTAAGGCAGAAAGTTCTCTCAGTAAGTAATGATCGGAATTGCCTGCTTCACATCTGAAACACACTGGCCTCCCAGGAACTCATGCCCCAAAAATGTCTTAGATCGAGGTCCCCCTGCACGGGGGATGTGGCAATAACTCCTGTAATGAGTGTGTGTGTAGAGTTCCCACAGACAGACGCATCTGTTTCACAAGCTGGAGACAAGCTATCTGTCGATTTTCATGGATCAGGGGTTCCACCTCGGCCGGGATCGTCGTACAAGGATGTGGAGACTTCTTTAAAACATGTGCACCAAATGTTTTACTGCTCGTTTTACTTCATTCACTAGTAATTTCATCACAAGTCCCGCTTTGACTTGAACACACCCTGTAATTAAACCATAAACGTATTTTGTGTCGTTTTAAAGCTGATTTTTTTTACACATTTATTTATTTAAATATTTAATTTTTAAATATTTAAAACAACATTTAGTTACAATACAAATTAATCTACTTTCAAATGTTTTAAGCTATTATTGTTAAATAAAAGTAAGTATCGAAAGCCTAGTACAGAACAATGAAACTAAATATGATGTAAGTTGTATTCCTTTGAAGCGTTCAGAGTTGCACCGTCCATTAGTGTGTTAGGCTTTTTTTTTTTTTGGTACAAAATGTAATTTAATTAAAATCACACATGTTCCACATCATTACATAAGAGTGTGTTGGTGTTAAATGGCACCGTACGTGTCCGTTATGAATTTAAGTTCAGTTGTAGAGGCCTCACACCTGTAAGTGCCTGAGGAGCTCGACAACACACACACACACACACACACACACACACACACACACACACACACACACACACTTTCCTTCTGATAATTCGCACACAAACACACTGCACTTACCCTGCAGGCGATCTCTCCTCTGTTTGCGATGAGGATCTTATCAAAGGTCTGCAGGAAGAGAGCCAGAACACAGAGCGATTAGGACATTCGTTTTGACAACAAGTCATTTGCCCACGTGTGTGTGTGTGTGTGTGTGTGAGCACTTTCTCTTCCCGACACTAAATCTTAGAAAATAATAGGTGTTAACATTTATCATATAAAAGGCGTCCAAATCATTAGTCACAAATCATTCTCCAACTATCAGTCTATCCATCCTTTCATCAACCCATCAGTTCATCACTTCATTCATAAATCCGTTCATTTCAATTCACCCATCACATTCAGACTATATCCTTTCAGCTCAACTACTCATCCATTCGATCAGTCCATCTCCAGTTCTATTCAACTGTCCATCTCTGTATCTGTCCATCTACCAGTCCTCCTACATTAAATACACATTCGTGTAACATTAATCTTTCCATCCAACGATTGAACATTATTAAATATACAGTACAATCTCAACTCCAAGCTTTCTCACCTCATTCACTGAAACAATCCAACCCCTCGTTCATCCAGGACCAGCGTCTATCCGTCTATTGTTCTGTTCAAATATTTTAATCAACCAACACTCCATACATCAAGTATATCTATTCATCTTACTATATAATCCATCCATCTACCCATCTACAGTATCCGTTTGAGGATGTATCCGTCTATCTATCCACCAGTTAGTCCATCCACCTACAAAATATTCTATCCAACCAGTCTACGCATCCATTCACACATCTTTCCATCCAGCATATACAGAGTCAGATGAAAACAATGGATGCACACTTCAGCATAAGAATAACTTTGTAATAATAAATTTAATTAAATAAATTATATACTGATATATAATAACTCTGTGATATTAATTATATTATGATAACATTATGATAGACATCATACTAGTGTTCTTTTCCTGAAGTGGAAAATTAGACATTTCTTTTGGCTGACTCTGTATATATTATCTAATTATTCTATGATCCTGCCAATCCATTCATCTCTGCCTTAACCTTTTTTTCACAAATTCATTCATATTTAGTTTGTTTGTTTGTTTGTATTAGGGTTTATTATCATTACCATCTTCATAGGCTATTTCATGGCAGAGAAACATTCAGCCGATTTATACAAATCAATATAATGTAAAGTTATAGATATAATTTAAGGGATTTAAAAGGTTGTTAAAAAAAACTAAGGATATTAAACATTCAGCAGATTTATACAAACCGATTTATTCAGCCAATGTATACAAAGCAATATAATATAAAGTTATAGATATAATGTAAGGGATTTAAAAGGTTGTTAAAAAAAAGGATAAATAAATAAAATATCACATTATAAAATCGCCTTTGCCAAAAGATCAAGATGTTATTACAAAGTTGTTTAGACACACTTTTGCTAGAAATTGTAAACGTTTTTCTGGTTTCATCTTGCAGAATAAGTTCTTGTTTTAGTAGAAATCGTTGTCTCATGGCATTAAAACTTGGGCAGATCAAAAAATTCATCCATATAAAAATATCCAACCATTAACTATTTTATAATCTGTTCTTTCATCTATCTATCTAGATCTATCTATCTAATCAGTATATTGGTATTTATACTCATTCTGGTCTACAGCGATTCTGTAAAAACCTCAGCAGTCTGTTTCAAAACCATCACAGTTGAGGCTTATTTACAAATCCAGGCCACTTAGTAAAAAGCTCACTCACTAATCTAAGCTGTACGCTGTAGCCTCCTGAGTAAACACACACACACACACACATACACACACACATACACACATACACACATACACACACATACACACACACATACACACACACATACATATATACATACATACACACATACACACACAGGATTCCAGCAGTGATACCCTACAGTAAGCAAATGTGTGTGTATTGCATTCCTAAATCTGTACCAAACACTCCCCCCAACCCACACACACACACACACACACACACACACACACACACACACACACACACACACACACACCACTCCGGGCACCGGCTGTTTGAAGGCAGCACATCAAAGCACCAAGATGCTGCCGTGTTTGTGTTGGAGACTGGGCTGCTGGAAACGCGTCCCAAAAAGACACACGTTTCCATGAGGATGCGCTTGTACAGTCTCTACTCTGACTTTTCCCCCGAACGGTTTCTTCGGACCTGTTAGTGATCAGACGTGTTCCTGGTAGAACTGAAAGTGCTGAAGCTCACCTTCTCACTGAGGTCACACACCGTGGAGTAGCAGGCATGGCGGCTTATGAGCCAGCACGCGGGCCGCAGAGAGGCGAGCTGAAACAGACGGGGAAAAAAATGAGCTTATTTTAATGTGTCATACTGCAAAATGTGTAAGACTGGACATCCCATCATACAAATGTGGTGATGTAATCAGGTAGTGGAGATTTACTTTAATACAAATATAGCCAGCCAAGGCTGAGTCATTCGTCAAGTGATAATAATAGACAGTAACAGCACTGGGATGTTTAACTATGTATCACTCCATGTACTAATAACCGTTAATTACACTAACTAATGGTTGCAGAATGAGGAAAGTAGGTCTGAACAGTCCGCAGTATGAGGAGAGAGCAGCTGCCTGTCAAAACTCACATTTAAAACCAGTCAGGGAGGCACTTTCAGCAAGAAAACACATCTGATAACATTATGTCATCTTCAACATCACTTTGTCTACTTCATAACTGTGACTTCCAAGTCGAACAGAATCGCTTCTGAACCGTCCGCGTTCTTTTTATTTACGACGCTGACTGGCTTCTAACACAAGGCTGACTCCCGAATTGCGGATGAAAATTGGAAAGCTAGTGCACTGTGTAGAGCGTACAATGACTTGACCCATACAAGAAGTAGTGCCCTTGATCTGGGATTCAAGAGGGATTTGGGATTCAGATTAAAACAAAAGATTTAATATTAAATCGTAATATATTATATTAAATATTAAATACCACATTCGCGGTCACACTGTCGTGCTGAATATCAGCACGGCTACGATGCCTTCGGCAGTCACGCTGGGCCCAGCATCACAGATATGCTGATACTCTCTCTCTCTCATTTGATATTACTTAAAAAAACTGTCTATATGTTGTTAATTATAACCACTGTTTTGCATTTTATTCCAAATAAACAGTGATCCTGGATCAGTCATATATCAGAATGAATATCAGAAAACTAATATATATATATATATATATATAAAATATGGTTGTAAAGCAGTGATGATTGGGCCCAAGCACCTGCGCCATCGCCGCCCGGGTGACCCAGAAAAACAGTAAGCACATGCTTTTAAAGGAGAAATGTGCCATAATGAGACAAAGCAGTTGATCTTACTGAGAGTGTATCACAGGCGTTCCTAACCGGCAGAGGTGTCACCAGCTTTTACAGGATTAATGAAGTTATTAACCACTTTCTGCCAGAAGTTTAAGGCCTGAACTGTTTTAAGATATCAAAAATCCCTTCGCAATTTTGCATCCTTAACATCTTGATCTATTGGCCCAGTTTGCTGGTAAACCTGCTAGGAAGAGTATATCCAATTCTATTGGGTGCGTTTTGCAAACAACCCAAAACGACTAACTTCCAGGACACTGCAAGTTGTTCAGCTCAACCTCAAAGAGTTTACCAGGTTTTTACATGTTTACATATGAGTGTATATGAACTACGCAGAAAAATGTCCTGTAAAGGCCTCGGGCCACGCCCAGGGCCCAGCCGCTTATGAGTCCTAATGGCAGCAGATTCCAACCTGAGTGCTGATTTTCATGACTGTTGATAATAAATGGGGTTTGTGGAAGCCTAATGTCACAATCGAGGTTGTGCTGTTGTGCCCAATATCAGCACGAATCTGATGCCTTTGCTGAGATTCACTCCCTCTCTTGAGATGCTGCTTTAACACTCGCTTTAACAAAGTGGGTTAAGTTAATTAATAACTGGGTGTCATTAATTATAATCACGGTGGTATTTTATTCCAAATGAACACTGATCCTGGGTCAGGCTTTTACCAGAATAAATAACAGAATACTGATTAAAAAAATAAATGAATAAACAAAAACCTTAGGACAATAAAATTTATAATACTTTGTAAATACACCATCTTGTGTACAGTACGATTACGTCATCCAGGTCACGTGACGTCGACAGTTAAAAAGGGCAGGTAGTAGTATAGGACAAGGTTAATGTGGAGCTCGTATTAACTCAAATTCTCATTTTTATGTCATTGTATTTTCTGAGACACGGTTAAATGAGCTGAAATGCATTCGTGACGCTTATCTAAGCTTAGACTCTTTTTTTAAACAACTTGCTGGAAGTAAACAACACAGAGGATATCTAATGTGTGCATTAAACATTCTGAAGGACTCAGACGCACAGAATAAAGGCCGAATCCCAAATACAGCCCTGCTATTCAAATAGCGCACTACATACGTCATAGAATTACATTAGAAAAGTGCACTAGAGCAGGCATAAGAGCTGTATTTGGGAGTGGCCCTAACACTCGGCTAACCAGTTAGCCAAGAGCTTTTCTTCTGCAGCACATGTCGTGTTAATTTAAAAAAAACACTCTGTATGCCTTTTTAAAGCCGTGCTTTCACTATCACCTCTGTGGGTCTGTGTTTGAAAGAATGAGAATCACAGTCTCACCTTTACAGCGTGCAAGACTCTTTGAAAGCTTGGCGTTATCCTGTAAGCCGCCATGATGACCGGTGCTTGTGGCTACTGCGCATGCGCAAGGCCAGGACGTAACCTACAGCAGCATTGGAGGTGGTTTCACTTTTAGCCAATCATCGTGCAGAGGAGTTATATCAGCAAATAATATCTATCATTTATATAATCCTGTCATAGTTTATATATTCTAGAACAATACTGAAGATTTCAAAATTATTAAATAACACATGTGGAATTATGTAAATAAACAACAACAACAACAACAACAACAACCGCCAGGTGTTATTTTAAGACACAAAGATCAGCTGTTTTGGAATAGTTCTTGCAAGAACAGTATTGTCAAATGCATGTGCAAAACCCATCAAGTACCATGATGAAACTGGCTCTCATGAAGACAATCCCTGGACAGCAAGACCAAAACTTATATATGTGTATATATCCATCCAGGAAGGGGTAATACTATTCATCTGTTCAAAGGGGATTATTGTATATTTTGGATGCCTTAAGCATTGTTTTACACTGTAGGAAAAAAAATACAAATCAGAAAAGACAGCGGAATTAGAAGGTGTGTCCAAAATTTTGACTGGTAGTGTATAACTTCATAATGTAGATGTTTTATATCCACAAATAACTATTTATCATTTATCTAAAAACTTGTAATCTATTTCTATTTCTATTTATAAAATCTTAATGTCAACATTTTATATATAATTATACTACTCATATTTTATTTACTCATATGGCTATTTTAGTGTGTAATTATTTAATTGTATTCATCATGCCACATTAATGAACCACTCAAACTCTAACATTTTGTTATTTTATATTTTATTTAAAATAATGTTATTAGTAGACATGAATTAGTTTAAGTAAGAAGTGATATGAACATTCAGTTAAATGTAATTACATTTTTCCTAATAAATGCATACAGAAATACATTCTACATGCTACCTAAAATCTTTTTGCTGAGAGTTCATAATTTTATATTTTCATTCAGTTATAAAATATATAAAGTGAATTATATTAAGTTTACATGTAGTAATAATTCATGTATTTATATCAATTATTTATCAATTTATCAAGAAAGTGCAGTTTTAAAGATTCACTTTGTATGCATTGTTTTACCTGTTTATGTAAAAAAATTATGATAAGTCCTTGTGACTGTTTGAGACAAACTGACATTTTCAGGCAAAAGATTATACTAATAGCTCTGTATTTACATCAAAAATCTTCAAGTATTTTCTTGCTTATTTATAACTAAAAAAGTATTTTTCTTTATTTTTTCTTAAAAGTGTATATGTTCCTTTGGTGTGATTTACACTTTATACCTTATTAAATTCTGGTAAGTTTTATGTATTTGTTTATTCATTTATCTATTAATGTCAATGAAGCTTTTCAATATACATAATCTTCTTTCCTTATTTTATAGCAAACAGCCACATGGACAAATAGAGTATTTTTTAAATAATATTTATTTCTTTGTTATTAGATGTGAAACACAAATTAATGTTATTTTTATGCTCCTGCATCCATAAACGCTGCCAGGTTTCTTTTTTAAAAATTCTAATGGTATTATACAAATGTTTAAATCTAATAACAAAGCAGTTTCCAATTGATTTTTCACTGTTCAAAAACATTGTGTTTTTCAAGAAATATCTTGGGGTTTTATATTTTAAAAAAGTATATTTTATATAGATTATTACTAAACTATTATTAAAAACATGAATATTCTAAAATGTTTTACAAACGTATTACTCTTTCACTATTTTACAATATGCATGTTACAGGCTATTGTGAGTCTTTGTTACACATGTAAAATGTTACACAATAATTAAGAAAAATGATTATACACCATGTCATAAGCTATATGTTAAAAAACTAAACAAGTGTATATTTTCCAACTTATTCTGGTAATATTTTATGTATTAGTTTATTTATCCATTTATTTATTATTTAGGTGAATGAAGCTATTAATGAGCTCTTCAATATACATAATCGTTCTTTCTAATTTCATAACACAAGAAACAAAGATCCACATGGACAAATATTTAGAGAAAAACAAATATTTATTTCTTTATATGAGAAATACATCCTTCATAGTTTATAATACACAGTGGATAATAGCATTCTTTTCACAGTGCAATACTGATAAACAAAAAAAAGAAAAAAAAGATAAACCTTCATTTATTTTATATATACAGTACATTTGACTCTGATTAGAGTCAGAGATTTTACAGTGAACTTTTTAAATCAAGAGAAATGACATTTTATGGAAAGATTCCACAAACATTTTGGAAAAGGGATCAACCATCGAGTGGAGGAATGAAAGTAGCAGTATCATCACAGGAGGCATTACAAACATCACAGAGAGGGCAGGCAATGAAACCTGTAATTGTCCATAACTTATCACAGTATGTGTTTATATTTTTTGAAACAATAGCACTATATCTTAGAGGATTGTCTACATTGTTGATCAATTAAGTCCTGTTGTGTCCCTTTATGCAGTTCTCGACAATTTTGGTCACAAGCCTGTGTGGAAAGAGTTCATAAACAGGTCCTACACGTACCACTCGCTGAAGTTGGACGCTATGCTGCTGTGACTGCTGCTGTTCAGCACGGCTGAGTCTGGAGACATGCTGGTGCTCTGCGTCTCTGAACACGGTGACACCAGGCTGGATGACTCGTAGCCGGAGCTTCCGGTCGGCGAGGACTCGTTCACTGGACTGGACTGCTCGTCGTGAACCTGTTGAAGAAAAACAAATCACACTGGCCTTAGAGACAGCTTGCTATAATTACATTAGGCTACTAATACATATGGCATGATGCACAGCTGTGAACATCTGGTGTAACTCACCTTCATGTGTTTCCTCAGGGAGCTGGGATGTGTGTATGACTTGTCGCACAGTTTGCACAGGTATGGCTTGTCAGACGTGTGCACATGCATGTGCTTCTTCCTGTCGCTGCTGTTGGCAAAGCGTCTGTCGCAGCCCTCGAACTCACACAGAAATGGCTTTTCTCCTGCAAAAAAAATTATTTTAAAAAGGTTAACTCAGGTGAACTAATAAGGATTGAGCCAAACCTCCCCCCCCCCTTCACCCATACACACTGAAGCACATTTTATTGCTAGCACTCAGTCCTCAATAAAAAAGCGCAATTCACACCTACGTCCTATCTTTAGACCTGCTGTACCGCACACACGCATCTAAACACAAACAATGGCATCACGTAACCATGGAAATGGAGGATTAACACGTCGTCTCGCGCTTGCCGATGACCGGAAAAGCGCGCGGCTCAAAAGCGCGTGAAGTGACTCTCATTACATGTGTGTCCACAAATGCGTGTAAAGTAATGGAAATCATTTTAGTTGTAAATGGCGACCCTAAACAGGAAATCGCTTTATGAGGCCTGGAACAAATATTCGTCAATGCAAATAAACAAACTTCAAAAGAACTATGAAAACTAATCGTGACTACGTAGGAATAAAAGACTTGAAGTGTGTATTCACCTGTATGCGTTCTCTTGTGTATTTTCAGGTTCTCGGAGCGCGCAAAGACTTTGCCGCATCCCGGGAACGGACACGCAAAGGGCTTCTCTCCTGTGTGCACGCGGATGTGGTTGACCAGTTTGTATTTCGCCTTGAAGGCCTTGCCCTCTCTAGGACATTCTTCCCAAAAGCACATGTGGTTGCACTGCTCGGGTCCGCCGACGTGCTCCGTGGAGACGTGCGCCACCAGCTCGTGCATGGTGCCGAAGGTTCTGCCGCAGCGGCGCTTCTCGCGGTCTGGTTCGAGCCACTTGCACACGAGCTCCTGCTTTACGCACTGCTGCCGAACGTAGCGGAAGAACGCTGCCGGGTGATGGTGATGTGCAGCCGCGACGTTCAAGCCGTACTGGCCGTACGGGTCTGGCCGCGCGTTGGACACCTGGTGGTGGTGGTACTGGTCCGGCCGTGCGAACAGCGCGTTGTTGGTTGAGCTGTGCTGCTCGTGGAATCCCGGGAACAGCAGGTGACTCTGCGGGTCCGCGTGCGAGGGATGAAGCGCTCCGGTCGCCGGGCTGAAGAGGCCGCGCTCTGGATCCGCGAAGCCGCGTCCGCGCAGCAAGAAGTCCCGGGGCGAGCCGAACGCCGAGCCTCCGTATGAAGCGCCCAGAGCCGCGTAGCCCGAAGCCTGGGGTCCGAAGGCCCCTCCCTGACCCGGAGACAACTCACCATGGCTCAGCTTGAAGGCGCCCACATGCGCCGCTTCTGCGAAACTCGCGTCCCTGTCGTGTGACTCCGCTGCGTGGTGATGCCGGGAGAAAGGACCCAGGTGACCGGCGTCCAGTAACATCACTGCTCACTTCTCTAGGTTTCTTTTGGGAAATACGGTGCGCAAAATAACCTCGTGCGTAAAAGCCAAAATCAAAACGAAGCTTGCATGACCCAACGGATGTGGGTTTAAGTTTTTTTTTTTTTTTTTAATCTTTAGAAAATAAATCTTGACCCACAGAATGAGTTATCTTGATGAGCTGGAGGTTGAAAGTCGATCTCTGGACGCACAATCTGATGCGCAAAAGCAGCCAAGAGCCCGAAAACACTCCTACTCCTGTCTGTCCGTTAATGTACTACTTTTTCGGCTTTGACTGTGTTTATCTGTCTCCTCGCTCCCCCACGCCCCCTTTACTACAAGAGCCCCGCTGTGCTCCGATTGGCTGCTGTGCATCCCTAATCCTTTACTCTCGTCCAATCAGACGGCGAGGCGCCGTGACTAATCTTTCCTCACTGTTGCTCAGCGTCTCCTGCCCCAGGAGTAGGGGTGCTGTTTTAAATATTTAGTGGCGAATATAAGGAATGACCAGCACAAGTGGGCAGATAATAATAAAAAATAATATAATAGGTTGGTAAGAGCAGCAGCGTGCTTGGATAGTTTATGTGTTTATCTGTAATCCTGTCATGCATTTAATAAAAAAAATGCAATGCACGTAAGACTGAAGTATAAATGTGTAAGAGAGTGATACAGGAGGTGTGTATGTGCATATGCATTACCAGAACCAAGAGTCTCAAAATGAAAAAAAAAAAAAAGAATTGTTGCTAGGGTTACGCACGCATCTGGTCCGCTTCAGCCTCTAAACCAGCAAGCTATGTGATACAGCCAGCTGTTGCACTGCGCATAAGGTTGCAGTATACAATATATAACACACCACTGGTTCACGAGGTGCATTTATCCCTGACATTCTGTCATCTTTTTTATATTACATTCCAAAACATATATTATAGCCAGTAACATTTTGTTTTGTTTTGGCAGCTGGGCATTAAACCGAGCCACAGCTGGAGTCCTGCGCGCGCTCCTGATGTTGATCTTGAGGAGCGCGCGCCCAGCTGCAGCGGATTCGGTATTTATGAACCTGAACATTGCAGTGCATTGCCACTCACTGTGTTCATACTGTATGTGGCATGCAGTCTGGGAATAAATGCACATTAAATGTGTGCATACGCAAAGGGTTTTCCTACATATTTTGGGGAAGAAAAAAAAAAGTTAGATGACACTAGCAAAACAGGATACTGTCTTTACTGTAAATTATTCAAACAGAACGAAAAACAATTAAAAAAATCAAACACTACAGAAGTTATATATATCTGATTAGAAGACTATGGTGCACTAATGGCTGAGATTTTTTAATTTTAGCTATTTAGATTTTTATTATGGGCTTCTTCAACCTTTTTTTTGTAAAATACACTAGTGACTAAAGTTAACAAGTTGCTATAAAGGACAGCTTAATTCAGATTAATAAGATAGTTCTTATATTTGATAGATAGATAGATAGATAGATAGATAGATAGATAGATAGATAGATAGATAGATAGATAGATAGATAGATAGACAATTAGCTCAGCTCAGATTAGTGAGCTTTTTTCTGGATTTCCTGGATTTCTAAATGAGCCGCAACTGTGATGCATTTGAAACAGACTGCTGAGATTTTTAAAGAAAAGCTGTAAACTCGAACATGTATAATACTGATTTGATAGATAGATAGATAGATAGATAGATAGATAGATAGATAGATAGATAGATAGATAGATAGATAGATAAGTCTGGTTATCGATAGTTTGTTTATCTCCTGGATTTATACTTTGAATTCAAATGCTTTTTTAAGTAAGAATTTGACTATTTGGATACTAAAATTTCGAATTCATGTAGACATAGCTAAAATAGCTAATTATTATCACAGATAGTTTTTTTTTCACATTAGCATAGTTTTCTAATTCGGCTCAATAATTTTGTAAGTTAAAATAAATAGAATTTTAAAATTAGAAAAAAGTTTTAAAGATTAAAACTGAACTAGAATGATGTAAATAACAGCTAAGTCAACGAATTGTTGTGAACATTAATGTAATTCTTTTAAGACATTTGCTTGAGAGCTGTTTATTACCTATTCAGTTGAGAGATTGTTTCAGTTTTATCACAAGCACATAATATCCGAAAGCTTTTCAAAAATTCACTATTCTGAGGGAAAACATTAAAAAGTGTCATGTTAAAATTTTACTGATTTAAAATCTAGTTATTGTGATAAAAGTAACAAGAAAAGTCACTTCATGATACTAGGCTTAAGACCTGCTCTGAGACTAAGAAAGCTAAATTATATTTTTATCATTTATATAAGCGGATTATGGTGATTTGTCTACTGACTGACTGAAAATAATTAGCTTGAAATTAAAATGAGTCAAAATCAATACAAGCGATGAAACGTCATTTATTTGTTTGTCATTTGATTTGCTAACATACACTCTATATGTTTTTTGGAGGGATTTGAAAGTGTTGGTTAAATACAGGGCTCTTGTAGAAATGGCACTTAATTAGCAGGATATGTTCTTTATAAGTACCACTCTGGACTAAACATTTGAACAGAATACCCTCTCTTCCTCTTTCCTCTTGTCTTGTCACGGATCCTCTCGGACAGTCAGTGGGTTTTTGTGCAGTTTGTTTGGACAAGCGCGCTCTCACGGCTCAGAGCACATGAGCGCGCAGTAAACAGGCGCAGGCGCGCGCTTTGAACTCAACCGGTATTATGCGGTCGGATGCCACCCGGTTACCCTGGTGACGGCGGTGATTCATTTTTTTTTTTGCCCTCTCTACAATAAAGTTAGCCCTAACCCGTGGGCAGAGGTTTTTCCCCTTTAAACGGCACAGACTCTCAGACGCCACATGCAATGAAGTAAAAGGAAAAAAGAAAAATCATCAATTCCAGTTTGTTAAAAAGATACCAGGGTGTCTCGTTTTCTCACCTTTTAACGACCCCGGAGATTTTTAACATTCTTCAGGACAAAACTGGCTATTAGTCTCACTAAATAACGGATAGACAATAAATAATTTAACTGTCGAACCCTGGGGGCAATAAGTAGACAAACAAACAAACAAACAAACAAAGGAATAAATTAATAAAATATGTTATCTGTAATACATACCTTCCTCTCCTTCAATATAATATTAAACATTATATAAGTGTAGTAGTAGTGATATTTAGTGTAGTAGTAGTAATAGTAGTATATAGTAATAGTAGTATTATTGTTGTTGTTCATTCATTCATTGAAAACAGGGCAGCTATGTATTATTATT
>JAAGKR010001961.1:0-22500 GCA_011419295.1 Clarias macrocephalus | reverse complement strand
TTATTAATAAATATTATTAAATAACCATTAATAAATATTATTAATTATTATTACATAAAAATAAATTTATTACATTTCATTTAGTAAATGTAGTCATTTAATAAATAATAAAATAAATAATAATAGATAAACAAAAACAAACAAACAAACAAATTAATTAATTAATACATTTAAATAATTAAAGTTAACAGTTAACTTATAAAGGTGGCACGGTGGTGTAGTGGTTAGCACTGTCGCCTTGCACCGCCAGGGTCCGGGTTCGATCCCCGGCCAGGCTCGATTCCCGTCTCTGTGTGCATGGAGTTTGCATGTTCTCCCCGTGCTTGGCTGCTAGTGAAACTGGGTCACTGGTGTTTATTGACGACTTGACTGCCGATAAAAGTAGAATGCATTCTGAAGTGTACAGGGTTATAACCTCTGCTCAGATTCAGCCAACTACTACAAAACATGATAGGACACCACTTGATATTGCAGATGCATAATGACCCAAATCATACAGCGAAATGGCCAAAGCAAAGAAAAGGGGTATTTTTCACTGGCCAACTCAGTCAGCTGCTCTCAACCCAATAGCACATGCTTCTCACTTACTGAAGACGAGACTGAAGGGAGAAAGACTCACAAACAAGCAGCAGCTGAAGACACCTGACAAAACATCTTGAGGGAGGAATCTCAGCATTTGCTCATGTCCATTTGTTCCAGACTTCAGGCATTCAATGACTGCAAATGATTTTAAAGGTGATCCTTATGTTTGTAATTACAAAACCAGTCAAAAGCTTGGGTTTGTTTTCTACATTCTTGTACAATACTGGATTATTTTTTTAAACTATATAATAACACATATGGCATTAGTAAAAATAGTAACAACAGAAACAGTCAGCTGTGCTGGAACATTTCTTGCAAGAACTGTATCGTCAAGTACATTTGCAAAACCCATCAAGCACCATGATGAAACTGGCTCTCATGAAGACCTTCCCAGGAAAGCAAAAGCAAAACTTGCTGCATAAGGGGGAAGTTCATTTACTGTAAAGTTACCAGCCTCAAAAATCTCCAGTTAACGAACAGCATCTCAGATTAGAGCCGTTATGAAGCATTTACAGAGCACGAGTAGCAGAAACATCCCAATAAAAATCAGGAAAGACCCTGGGATTAGAAAGTGTGTCCAAACTTATACAGTATACTAGTTTGTTCCATTATTTATGAGCGGGTGGGGAGTGTATGAAAATGGCTTTAATTTGGAATTGTTAGCGCCAGACTTTTGTGAAACTTTTGTTAAAAACGGTATTTAATTTAAAATTCAATGTTGTGCTGTACAGCGGACAAGTATAATAAGTATAATAATATAATATTTGTCCTTGAATAGAATTTGACTGAACAGTTCATGATTCTACAAACAATTCTCACATAAATATCTACCAGAATTCAACATTGTTGTCTACTGCAAGTAAGTTTAAGTTTGTAGGAAAAAGGTTTTCAGTACAAGAAAAAATTTCCAATTCTATAAAATCCTATTCAGTTATGTGTTACATATACAGTAGACAGAGATTTGATCTATACATGCTTTCAATAGACACAAACAGGAGTAAAAACAAGCAGACGTTGTTTTTCCTTAAAGGAGCACTCAGACATAATACTTCTCAGTTACTGAGTCACACTTAGGGTGTGTCCTAATCCAGTGAGAAGTGAAAAAGAGGCAATTTTTATGGAATTATTTGATTTGTAGTTATTGTTTTGAAAACATCTAAAGTTTTGGATAAAGGCTGAAGATTTGGATTTTGTTTGATTTCTATTTATTTGCCAAAATCAGGTTAATTAGGGTTTATTGGTGTAATTTCATAATACAAAATCATTACATATAAATCCATCAAAGTAATCAATTACCTTATACGTCGGTGCGGGCGTGATGACAGCGCTGCACATTCTTGGCATACTTATGCTGGAGTTTCATCAGGAGTCTCCTGGGATGCTACTGCAAGAGCCCTGAAGAATTTCACACATGCTGTGCACTTGGCTGCTTTTCCGATAAATTCTGAATCAAAATGAGTTTTTTTTTTTTTTTTACATAATTTGTTCAATATTAAAGTTAATAAATTTAATATCCATGCACATCAACTTCAGTGTTAAATAACGGTTTTCTTTAGAATTATATTTATACACATCTGTCTGGAATGGTACATGGTACTATCGATGCTATGTTTTATGTTCATGTCAATTTTTTGTAAACCTTCCAAGCCAGAAAACAAATATTTTACAGCACATATTTTAGAATGTATCATTAGCAGAATTTGGCTGAGAAATTGTGACTATTGCAAAAGATAGAGCTGAAGGATGATGGAAAGTGAAGAAGCCATCATATATACACACACACACACACATCACATTTGCTCTGCCAAACAGGGGGCTAAAATAGTTTTTTCTGTCCAACACAACTTTGTAACTTGTTGCTATTTAACCCTGGTCAGACCAACAAACATCCCACCCCGTCAACCCACCCCAACTGGGACGCCCACAACATCCACCTTTTCCCAGGCATTCCGCTTCCCTCATCGCTGTTTTGTTTCGAAACGGGTCTGAGGAGGTCGAAGGTCAGGGAACAATGCCTGCAGAGACAGGATTTACCGAGATGGACGACACACGGCCCGAGGCGCTTTGTGCCGGTGGAAGCCCTCGTCCGGCAAGCATCTCCAGCTAACAGGTGATGGTGGAGAAGGACAAAGGAGTTTCACAGTTTTCAGAGCACCATTATCCACACATAACGCCTGCGTTAACAATCAATAATGCACGCTTAAGCCAAGCTGCTCACTAAAGCATTACACTCTCACTGGAGCCACTCTTCAATATATACTCAAAGCAATGTTAATACGTATAGTCATAATAATCACACATGTAAATAGAGGGACAGTTACAAGGACATAACTGAGTCAAATCCACAAATCAAAGCACAGAGGAAGAATAATACAGAACCAGGAATATGTCTAATAATGTTAATGGAAAACCTTGTTTTTCAGTGCTTACGTACATTAATTTCTATAATCTACGTATTATTATCATATAAAAAAATATTGCTAAATTTATTAAAGATGGTTTGAATATTAATACAGGATGCTGCAGGAGATTGTTTTTGGTCTCTAAGGTACAAATAATTACACACCCGCTACAGTATGTATCTTCCAAAATAATATTCATTTAACTGATGATAAACATTATAAACATCATCATTATAAACCTAAACAGGTGAACAAAAACTAAAATCAAATCTCGTTCCTAAATGAATCTTGTTTTATAAATAAACTTTTGCGGTTATGCAAAATGTAGCTTAAGGCTTACATGAAAATGTAACGTTTATGATTATGTAACCTTGACATCCATCAGTCAGGATTATCGTTAAACCTTTATTTAAAACGTTTAATTTCATTAATTTAAAGCTGTTTACTTAACAAAACTTAATTATTCCAGAAGTTTTTTAAATTATGATGCAAAAATATATTATTTAGAATACTTATTAGATTGTAAGTCAGAAATAATTAGATTTAATTTGGAACAATGCAAAAGCCCCAATCAACTGCTAAAACTATACAATCTTAGGAAAGAAAATCTCCAGATCCCTAGCAAACAGCACAAGGATCCAAGGTTCATTAGAAAGGGAAAGCATCCGAGGCTTTCGAAATCATTGCATTGCTGTGTTTTTGGTGAGATGTTCGATCAAAACTGGACATTTAAATAACCAGAAAAAGCCCCGGACTGATGTTATTTCAATCTTCTTGTTCCTGATTGACAGGAGTGGAACCTCATTTGGTCGTCTCCAGTAGTTGTCCAATCTGCCTAAAGAGCTCAAACCAGTCTGGCCAGTCTCGCCTGACCCCTCTCATCACCTCTGTGTTTCTGCCTGCTGAGCTCTTGCTCATTAGATGTTTTTTGTTTCTCGCACCAACTCACAGGCTGTTTTCACTGTCTGAAATCTCAAATCATCCACCGCACCCCATGTAAAAGGACAGACACCATTCTAGTATTTAAAAAGAGCATTAACTAAAGCTCATGGAAAATCGATGGATAATTTGTCGCCAACTCGCCAACGGAAGAGACGCATCTGTTTATGTGAACCGTACACACAATCATTCACATTACAGCAACTCGATCAACAGGTCGATCATTTCTCCGGGGAAACTGAAAGAAATAAAGTGAGGTTTTATTATTATTTTTTAAGTTCAGTTATTCAGAAGTCCCGGTTTGACTTGAACACCCTTCGTGTAGTTGCATAAACAAGCAGCGTTCCTATTAAAGTGGTCGCCGAGTGTATATCCCACGTAGACAATAAAAGCAAAGGGTGAGTCCAGGAGTATCACAAACATGCTCGGACTGTTTTTGATGTTTCACTATAACAAGTGTTAGAAACAAGGATGTGTCTGTGTGGGTGTTTACTGCTCATATTGTTAAAAATCAAAGCCGCGTCCCAAGAGGAAGTCCATAATCATGCTTTCATTGTTTCACTGTTTGCTTAAAGACATGTTTGTGTATAAATAGTATTTTTTTGTAACCATCGGTCCGGCCGAACGCAGCACAGCATTAAAGATAAAGGACAGAAAAGGAACATTAATGAGATCACAGGAGACAATAATGAGACATGAACAAATGATTAACAGTTATTCATGTGAACGAAAAGGTTCGATTAAGTTATGGTTGGGGTAAGGTTAGGACTATAGGAAAGGATTTTTTTTTTTTTTTAGACTTTCAGATTTGGAATTTCTATTTTCTATAACACACCAGGGACTTAAAATACTGCAAGAAACATCATGATTGGACACGTTCATGTGTACCAAAATTGATAATCATATAATTTTCAGAACACAAATACGACAAAAGTTAAAAGTTCCCCAAAATTCATTTACTAATGTAACATCAAATCTCTAAATTTATACACTTCCTTTCATTGTCTTCATTCTCTCAAACTGTGACGGGACTCTAAAGTGCACTTGTTTAGTAAAGCGGTTCCTGTAATGTGTTTTGTAGTACATACAGTATGAGACACGGGACATGTAAAGTTCATAAAGCTTTTTACAGTAAGATTTTTATAGTCGATTTTTCAATTTTCAAGTGTAGTTAACTTTAACACTTTTCTCTGGCAATGTATTTCAGTGTACGTTTAGTTAAATAAATATCATTATGAAAAATATATACAGTACCAGGTTTCTAATCATTGCACTGTATTTTACCTTAAGAACCCCAACCAACAACAACAACAAAAAAATCCATCAATCCATCAGTTTGTATCTACCTTTAATACACTTAGCAAACGAAATTTTCTATGACTTGGACTTCAGCATGTTTTTCGACACGCTTCAAATGCAGAAACGCCCAGTTAAGTGTGTGTGTGCGTGTGTGTATGTGTCATCCAGCTTCTAAGAGGGTTTAAATGAAGTCCTCCTTGGCCTCTTGTTCCTTTGTTCCTTTTGTGCGGAGAGAAGGAGCAGTGGCCTCCTCAATGGAGCTCAAATCCCATCAGCCACGCTCCCCGCAAGGCCACCGAGTCAATCATAGCCTGCTCGCTCACACTCGCTCTGTAATTAAAGGGATAGTTTCAGCAAGTATGCCAGTTTAACGATGAATGATAGGAAAGAAGGAAGGCAAACTGGGAATCCCGCTGATGTTTTCGAGCTTGTATGAGGTGCGTTTAGGATCGTGGAGGAAGCGTCAGGAAGCCATTATTCTGCTGAGTTATGGATTAGCAGCGTGACATTCCTGTTAGAATTTCCATATTGGTATCATGCACAAGTTTCACTATGATAGGTGACCTGTCTAGTGATAGGTCCTTCAAACATGGCAGCAGCCGTGAGAACATTTGAGTATTTGCGTAGGAAAGAAATGTCTCATATATCCTTTCAAAACAAATTTATTGCTTTCCTTTACGGCATAAATTGAAATATTCCCTTTAATAATACAACCTAAATTACATATTTCCTTTTTATTTATAAGATAATTTTATATTTATAATTTACACTTATAAATACATATTGTGTTGAGGAAAATCTGTGAAACAAGTAGTTTCTGTTATTAAACAGTCTACAGCAAACTTCTCCCCATTTATTATTATTATTATTATTATTATTATTATTATTATTATAAGTAGTAGTTGTAGTACCAGTAGCAATACTATAGTAGTACGTTTCTCCTCATTATGAGAGTCATTCTAATATACTAGAAAGTTTCTGAAAAATGTATTTCATAACCTACACGATAAAGAAATCCTACACATTTCCGAATTAATTACTGGTTATCTAAATTAATAAATTACAAGCTTTATTTTTTTAGCTTGCAAAAATTTCATATTTATACCCTAATATAATATATAAACAGCAACAGCCACAAAATCAAAGATGTTCTGCTTTTTTTTATTTTTATAAACCAAACATAACAAACTGTCATAACTTTTGCAACTGAATATAAATTTTATATATATATAATTCATATTTTAAAAAGACTGATGTTTATTCATCTAATCTAAGGAGTAAATAAATAAATAAATAAATAAGTCCAAAGAAACTATGAAACTAACAACCTTACTGATTAACGAAACATTCACAATCAACCAAGTCTTCCCCGTGTAACTAAAGTTTACAACCTTAAAAGCACAGCAGTTGCTGAAAACTTCACCTAACCTTATTGTAAAGAATTAGTTTCTCATCGTATTTCATTTTGATTGAACTACATTATCATATCATGTACCATACAGTCTTTATAGTCTAGCTAAGATTAGTTTAAACAAAGCCTTTAGTAGTAACACACGCCATATAGTGACATAAAGTGGTTTGTAGATTTTAATGTTCTACCTCAGCACAAGCGAGGGAAAAAATCTCAATCTTCAGGAAAAGTGGATTTTCAAATTAAACTGAAGTGTACCATTAGTTGTTGTTAGTCTTTTGGCTGCTTCTGTTGAGGAGTTGCCACAGTGGACCATCCGATCTGGACAACAACTTGGCACAGGTTGTTTTTTGTTTTGTTTTGTTGTTTTTTTACGCCGAATGCACTTCCTGACGCAATCCTCCCATTTTATCCAGTGTCTGGGGTTTGGGAATTGTCTGGGAAACCAAACCCAGGGCTTCAGCATGACAGAATGACAGATGAGAGGCCTACCACTGAGCCACTAGTGCCCCTACTAAAGTGTGCCATTAGTAGCGTAATATGTCGTGAATCTATATTATTTAAAGTTATGTAAGAGTGCATGTGTGTTTCATATTATAATCCAGAAGGGGGTGCAGGTGATGGCGGTATTATCTCAGATCAACAGTCTTACTCCAGTAGCTCAATTCATAGAAACTCCTTGCCTGTTATATTCAGAGAGTAATCAAAAACAACTTATCCCTAGAGGAGTATTTCCAGCTCCTCCACACCCTTCTCAAAGAGGGATCATTAGGCTGGATTATGGTGCGTCAGTCCTCAAAACGGGATTAAACCAGATTAATTAACTTCAGGAGTCTTAGTCTGGTCTGATCCCTCTTAAAGGGAACTTTAATCAACTACAGCACGTTAGTAACAAGTCCTGCTTTTTGTTTAAGTGTTTTAAATGTTCATTAAACATGGAGAAGAGGAATATTTGGAAAGTGACATATTATTATTATTATTATTATTATTATTATTATTATTATTCCAAGTCTTTCCTCCTATCTGATGACACGTTGGTCCGTCCCTAACAGATGTGGTGTGTCAGTACCAATCAACATTAACCAACACATCCTCTTTATCAGTATATAACCGTTACCCAGCCTTCCCTATTGACACAGAGAGAAAGAACGACGGAAAGGAAGAAAGGAACTAGAAAGAAAGCACCAATCTGAAGGAGGGGCAAACACATGTTTGGGAGGGGCCCATCGCCCATGAGGGGTCACTTTTTTTTTTTTTTCCAAGAGGCTCTGCTTTCTTTATTGACTCCGAGCAAGCCAAATAAGCAGATTGGCCGATCCGTTATGGACACGGGGGCATTGTGGGACAGGACGAGCTCGGACACAGAGCCGCCGCCATTCCCTGCCCCCACTGAGAGCGAGAGAAAGGGGACAAAGAGACCCCCGCTGGGAGAAATCTGACAGAACTGCCCCCAGAGACACAGGGGCACAACTGCCCCCTTTGCCCAGGTGAATAGGGGTGAGAGACGGAAAGAAAGATGGAAAGAAAGATGGATAGAGAGAGAAAGAAAGCGAGAGAGAGAGAA
Source organism: Clarias macrocephalus (assembly GCA_011419295.1). NCBI lineage: Eukaryota > Metazoa > Chordata > Actinopteri > Siluriformes > Clariidae > Clarias > Clarias macrocephalus. The sequence goes on along the minus strand of JAAGKR010001961.1, from coordinate 14,303 downwards.
CCCAGTCATATCAAAATTTGTATGGAATGATGAATGTTTTTAGGGAACCATGACAAAAGCTACAGAAGGCTATAAGACCAGGGGGGGGGGGGGGGGAATGAATGAGCAATTGTGATTAAGAAGAAAATAGAAAGAGATTTTTTTTAGATACATACAATTTATTAAGCTAAGATTATACACATTGCTCTCTTTGAAGGTTGTGACATGATGTATCAGAGCATGATGCATACAATGAGTCATGTATGACGGTTACACACACACACACACACACACACACACACACACAGACACACACACAGACACACACACAGACACACACACAGACACACACACAGACACACACACACACACAGACACACACATATGCACACTTGCATGAATCATGGTTGAGTGGAGTAATTGATTAGGATAGTGGGGCTTGAGTAAGCGCTGGTAAGTAGACAGGAACGAGTCTGCATGGGATACAAGCACCTGGCAACGAGAGAGAGAGAGAGAGAGAGAGAGAGGTGGTGAGGAAGGGAAAGAGACAGGACGGAAATGAAAAGTGAAATGAATGAGCCGTTTATGAATGGACAAAGAACGACAACTCGCAAAGCTTCCAAGCAGAAATGTCATGCATTCGGTTTTCTTGAGGGGGCACAATTCCATTGTAGTGGCATCTACATTTTTCTTTTTTTTCATAGTAATTTATCTGCAGTAGATTAATATTTATTTAATTTATATATGGATATATTCACTCACTCTCACTCATAGTCTATATGGCTTTATCCTGTATTCAGGGTCACGGGGGGCCTGGAGCCTATCCCAGGAGACTTGGGGCACGAGGCGGGGTACACCCTGGACAGGGTGCCAATCCATCGCAGGGCACAGACACACACACATACACACACTCACACCCTCATTCACACATTACGGGCAATTTGAACATTCTGAAGCTGGTACAAATTAACACCTTGTCAGGTAATGAACTGAGCTAACATGATTTACGTCTACAGCCGTGATGGTGAGCGGTCTACTAGCTCAGTGGGGTCCTGGTGGACCCCGTGTCCTGCACATTTTAGGGTTTCCCTGATGTAATTGGGAACACCTTTAAATCTAATTATATTCTTTTGGCTTCTCAAGGTTGTCTCCAGTGGTGTTTTCGTACCAGGCAGTGGTAATGCTGAGGTTCTCAGCTCTGGGAGTTAGTGCGGTGAATACTGATACGCATAATTAGCAAAGCAACATGAAAAAAGAAAATACATTTTGGCAGTTAGGAAAGTGGATCCTACCTAACTATTGTTTTATTTATGACCGTAATATCAAAGGCAGTTGATATTCAAGAGGCATCTCATGAGGGTTCTTTGATAGCAGTTTCCTTGGCCAACAGGTTGCACTGCACTGATTTTAGTTTGTGTATACAGTAATATAATCTCAGTAAAGTACTCTTGGTACCTGGGTAAGATGGATAACCATATTCAGCACTAGTACCCAGTAACAGCATGGTTAACAACAGAATGTGGCCTCACAGAAAAGTGGATCTAATGGTACTAATGGTGACATTTTGTTTTTCTTGCTGTTTTGTTCATGGAATAGTGCAACTCTAGAAAATTAGGGAAATCTGCTAAAATATGGTTCTCTACCATGTAAATCCTGTTGAATATGACGAAGCCATGAAGCAGTGTAGAGATACAGGCAACAATGATCTTAGAATCTTGACATTTATTTGTATATTTGCCACATTTAGCAAAAAAAAAAATCCAAATAACCAAATTACCAAAAACAACAAAGCAACAAAATCCTAATAGCAATCCAGTCATAAATTATTGATGACATCATTACACCATACAATATCAAATCCTTTCATCCCTCAAATTGGTGGATGAAGAACCTAAAACCCTAAGTTTTTAATCATAATTCTTTCTTTTTTAAGAAGAGTGTGTCAAGCCAATAATCTTGTGTGATATTTACCATATGGTACATACCAACACATTCAAGGACAAGCTTTCTCAACCAAACAATCATGAAAGGTGACTAACACCCCTTTGTTGACAGAAGGGTTATAAAGATTAACCAGTCCAAACTGGTGGCCCAGTGTAAATGTTACAATAATACTACACTGGTTCAGAATGGTGTCTGTGGGCCGACATGGCAGGCTGGTTATTTATCAGTGTGAATGGAAATGTTTTGATCTGTGCGAATATCTTGGTCATGGTCAAAGAGCTGGCATTAGGGTAAAGTGACTGCTCCTTCATCAAAGTCAGTTTCCCCCATCAGCCCAATTTTAGCTGCATAGTCATAGCTCTGTGTTAATCACTAGAGGCTTTAAATCCCCAGACAACCAACCCAGACATTGTTCAATAAACCCCTTGAGGAAGCACTTGAGCAAGATCTTAAATGCTCTACTATTTAGCCTTGTGCTTAGGCAGAATGAACCCTAAGCGTGTACATGGTTACACAGATGGATTAAGGATTTTTTCTCAAGTGGTCCTCAAGGAATTCTATACAGTGAAATGTTCCAAGATGTTGGATAAATCCCTTAAGCAAAACCATTAACCGTTACCTGCGGAGCTACTGTATATGCTCAGGTTGAGGGTTAATGCTCTTGCGCAAGTTCCTCAATGTTTCCTCTTATTTACCAGTGGTTATGTTAATAGTCCTGGTATTTGAACCTTCTGGAGACAGAACTGTAACAATGGAGCAGACGTATAACATGCTTGGGTTGGATTCCGCCTCACTTGTAATCTGCCACCTCAGATGAATGCATTCCACATATGAATAAATCCGAATGCAATGAACTAACTCCATGTGAACAAGAGCCCCTGACCCGACTGGCCTTGCTTGCTGATGCTTCCGCTCACAGCCTCCTCCATTGAGCCTCACTTAAAGGAAATCGCTCACTCCTTTGATCCAATGAATAGTTTCTCCCTCATTCAAGTGTTGGGGTACAAGAATCCCAGGCCAAACACAGCGCTAATAGGGAGGATTACGACACAAACAGAAACACACACACACACACACAAATGTTGTGACTCAGCTACTGAAAAAAAAGTTGAGTTTAGCTGATGTTACCCCCTATGCTGATCTGAAATCAGCTTTAGCAGCTATTTAAGAGTGCCAGATCAGAATAAAAAAAAAAAAAAAAGGAGAAAGAAAAAGAAAGAAATGCTCCAGATGCTCATTTGTAGTGAATAGGAGTGTGTGGGGGTGTTAATGCATGTCCTCCTCCTTCATTTCCCAGCAGCAGCTGACTCACACACAATAGGATGAGTCTATAGAGTGGAGGGATGATGGAGACGAAGACAGCAATAGATGCAATGCTCAAACACCGTGACATGGAACTCAAACTCGTAAACGTGCCTTAGATTTTCGTTTAATCTGTTGGCAGAAAGAAAGGTGGATAATAATGTGTCGAAACGTTTGATACTTGATATTTGGTTTGTTGGTTTTCCACCGGGGCTATGGCAATCTCAGGAAAGAAATAGACTTTGAAACAGGGTAAATAATATATACCAGCGAGACGGCATTATCATTAATCTAGAATATAATGAAACATGCTGAACAAACATCAAATGTCTCTCTTAAAGAAATACATGCTTAGAAATACTTAACTTGCAGTAGAAATACTTAAGTGTGAACATATTTGCAAGTCTATATTCAATTTTGTATATTCTTATTCCCTTAGAAAAAAAAAAGGTAACTATGCAAACAAAATGTGATCTCTGAAATAAATAAAGGATGGATTCAGTCACACGTCTAATACTCATCTAAGATGTCTTAGTGTTGCTCATCGGTGTTAGTTTTATAAGTCACGCCCATAATGCTGGGATTCCTTTGACTATTGTATATATCGGGATGCTGAAGGAATGTTCTTAGACGGGATTGCGGGCCATTTTCAAAGGCCGTTCCCATTTCATCCAGATACAGGCCAAGCCAATTTAAGGGAAGCAGTAAAACCCTTTTTTTCTTCCTTTCTGTTTTATTTTTGAAAGGAAGGCCACACAACAAAAGAGTGAGTGAAGTTGCCATCTGGAACTTCAACAAGGAACACGCACACACACACACACGCACACACGAACACACACACTACAGGCATGCTGTCAGCGTAGTGACTCACAACTGAGGTGTTTAAAGCGGAATTATAAGGGTTTTCTCTCTCTCTCTCTCTCTCTCTCTCTCTCTCTCTCTCTCTCTCTCTAAAGAATCAGCTGTGTTCAACATGACTGCTTAAAGAAATCATTCCAGTTTGCCGAGTAAAGAACTTCTCTTCTGATCCTGCCTGGTCATTAGACTGTATAGGGTTAGAGAGGAAAAAGTGCTCAGCACTCAGGTTAAGAGGATTGTTACTTTATTGAGCAAATTCACAATTTACACTCAAAAATGAATTAGGTATCACCAGGGGTGAAAGTGGTTGTAAATTTTTACCATGGAGGTGGTGGACAGTCCTGTAAATCACCTTCTAAAGACATTTCTTCCGTAGAATAGTCTCAGCTCACTCACTGTTCCTGGGTTGAATATCAAATGGTGTAAAATGGAAAACTAGTGCAGAGTGTAGATGCCCTTGTTTCACACACCTAATAGCTCGCAGAGTAGCTTTGTAGCTCGCAGAGTGGTGTGGTGAGCCATGAACATGAACCTGTCAGCGCTCTGGTGGAAGCTCGTGCTCATGTTAACTGGCCGTAATGGAAGACTGAAACACAACAGGGATGGTTCACGACTTAGAAGCTATTACTTAGAAGCAGACAGTGTTGTTTAAAATGATATCAAACATGTTTTCAAGCTGAAAGTGCTACTGTGACTGTACTACGTTTTGGCAGGCAGCTGCTCTACCCTCTTTCCAGTACTGTGTACTGCCATTTAAGCCTTTATTGTTACCGTACTGGCCTACTAACACAAGGGCATTGGTGGCTCAGTGATAGGTTCTTCACCTGTTATGCGAAAGGCCTGGGTTCAATTCCCACCCAATGCCCAAACCCCAGCTACTGGATACAATATCAGGGTCGTGTCATGAAGGGCAACCGGTGGATCGGATGGGCTGCTGTGGCGACCCAGCTGAAAAGACAACACAATACGATACAACCCAGAAAATGTGCTTCATAAGCAGGAACATCATATATGTTCCAACTGTGTGCTATTGATTTCAGGCAGCAGTGCGTCCCAATGTGAGAATAATCATAAAGAAGGGAAAGGGTGTGAAAAACTATGCCACAAAGCAGTGCTGGTTTCCTTTTGAAAGTTTATTTTCTGAAATTAAAGATTCTCTGCAAGGTACCGACAACAGCATTTAACCAAGAGGAATAGAAACCTTTTAGGCAAGCTAAGCATTTTTAACATCCGTAAAATAAAAAATAAATAAATAAATAAATAAATAAAGTAAATATTTAAAAACATAAATAAATGAATTTGTGATTTTAATTCATGAAGACTAAAAGTGGCTAAAGTCTGGAGAGTAAGGATGCTACGCTAATCAGAAATATGGATGTGAAACAATGAAGCTCTGAAAGAGAACAATGAATTAGCTAACTAGCTAACTCGCATGCTGCTAGTGTAAACATTGTAAAGGTAAAAATGACAGTGGAAATGAGACTAAACTATCAGGAATATTAACTTTTTCCTCACATGCTGGTTGATGTGACTAATAAATGTCTCTGTATGACTAAAATTACATTTGAAGTACAATTAGCATCTGCTGCTAGCAGAGTGTGTGTGTGTCACTACTCTATTAGAATGCATGAATACCACATGAGCGGATTGCTGACGTGGAAGCTTCTTGCAAACATAAAACATTTGAATCTGAGTTCAGATACAGTACCAAAAAGTCAAAAGTCAGGACACAAGTATTTGGATTTCTATGCTACATTCTAGGACAATACAGGATTAATTAATACTGGAACAAACAAACAAACAACACTTATTGCATTGGGTGATTAGGCAACAACATCAAATAACTAGGTGTTATTTTAAGACACGTAGGTCAGCCTTTCTGGAATAGTTCTTGCTAGAACAGTATTGTCAAGTACATTTGCAAAACCATCAAGCATCAAACCGTCTCTCATGAAGACCTTCCCAGGAAAGTAAGACCAAAACTTACCTCTGCTGCAGAGAAGTTCATTTAGGGGTACCAGCCTCAAAAATCACATAAGAAGCACACACTTCTCAATATCAGCTGTTTAAAAGAGATTATCGCTTATTTTGGATGAGCCTTGAGCTTTGTTTTACAATGTAGAAAGAAATAAAAATCAGGAGAGTCCATGGAATTAGAAGGCGTGTCCAGACTTTCCTATACATGTCCAAATTTCATATATATTTAGAAATGAAATCAATTTCTTCACATGTCTTGAGCTACAGTATATATTAATTCCACTTTTAATAATTGTTTGCTTTACCTGGGACGGATTGAGGAGTGTTTACACCAGGGACATTACAAGACAATCAGGTGAGACCTTGGTTATGTGAGGCTCTTCTGCTGTAACCCTCTTCTAGTAGAATCACACCATCTAAGGAATAATAATGTATAGTTAACCTGGGTGTATAGCAGGGAAGCAAACATTTGAGCTTTGTAATATAAATGAAAAAAAAAATGACAGATTTACTTGATTCTATAATATGTAGACTGCATGTTGGAACAGAACCTGACTTCTTATAAACTTTCGATTTGGAGTACTAATTTACTCGACTAGTACTCTAAGTACTTTAGATAGTGTTAGTTCTAATATCTGGATGAAAACTGCACTCTGAAACTTTGAGTAAACGCCTCTGAACTGAAGTGAAATGGGCGCCATCTGTTGACAACACAGTCTACCACACACAGAGACTAGAAGGTTCTTTATTAAGTTATTAATGAGATAATGATAGTGGAAGAGCGACTACATTATCATGAATGTAAAGAAATTTCCTCAGAAACAAAGTGAGACTAAAATGACACTTGAAGTAACGTTACTATTAGCATCTAGTGCTAACAGCGCAGGTCACTTCTCTGAGCAATATACATCATACTGTATGGACGAAGGGATTTGGTCAAACCTGTTAATTATTGAATTCAATCAGTCCCCTTATCACCAAGACATCGTGGAACAATGCTATGCTTCCAACAGTTTGGGGATGGACCTTTTCTATTCCAACATGGCTGTGCGCAAAGCAAGGACTATATACGTATGGTTTGATGAACTTGGACAAATTCCCACACAAACACTCCATATCTTGTGGACGCCCTTCCAGGAAGAAGAGTGGAAGCTGTTATAGTTGGGAAAAGGGGGACCCACTTCATACTGAAGTATATGTAATTGGATACAATTTCATTGCAGGTTTGGGCGAATACTTTTGCACATATAGTGTAGCTTGTGAAATGAGTAAAACAAATGTAGTATTGTGTTAAAGTGCTACCAAAAGTCATTCCAAAATGGCCACCTCATAACATTGTTCTTTCTAGGTTTTATTCATGTTTAGAGACTAATGTGTCCGAAATCACATCGGTAAGGTTGAGTGACATCGCTGAAGAACTGGAGGCAGATAAAGCACATCATTTCTTCTTATTTCCACAGATCATCCTCAATTTAAGTTAATTTGTGTAGTGTGATCCATGGGATCACACTAACGCTGGAGTGATTCAAGTCACTGGTACTGTGTGCTTAAAATTTGTGCTGCTTTGAACCTTTAAGGAATACAGTACCTCCTATCAGTCTCAAAGGGATGAATTTCTCTGAACCATCCATCCAAACTGAGCAAATCATCGAGATGGACTGTAGAATACGAAGTAAACCTCTCAAGTCCTGTGACATTCAGGATGACTGAAACATGGACCACGACATCTGAAGAAGACGAAAAGCAGTTTAGAGTAAGGATCACATGAGGAAACAGCGAGGCGACAATGTGGACCCAAGACTGGACAGGCACAACATGTGAGGGAATCCTGGTATTGCTGACAGTGCTGTGAAGAAGTTTGTGGATAATGGCTCTCCCTAAGGAGTCCCAAAGCCTTCGAAATGGTTTCGTAACTCTATCCAGACTGATACAATTACAATTTTTCTCTCATTTGTTCTTGAATTTCTTTGGCATGATGTATTTCTTTTTGAGATCTTTCGCATGCTTCAGCAGCTAACTTCACCCATGAAGGATTTCACATGACAACAATGCATACACCAGTGATAAATGCTGATGTTCAAAGGGTGTAAATTCATTCTTTTCACTAAAGTTGAATGCATTTGTACAGACTTTTAGGTGAACAAGACTTCATTTATTGGTTACCTACATATTCTCACAGCTTCAATGATAAATGAAGCAAAGAGAATGACTGAAAGACACAATCGTTCTGTCCAACTTTTTGTTTAAAACATACAGTGAATCATTCAAAAAGGCAAATTTTATTTGGGACAAAAAAAAAAAATCATTTTTTTTTTTTTTAAATCTCCATTACTAATTTCCCCACTTTGCATCATCATTATGTTAAATTAATGAAGACAACCCTCATGATCAGTGTAAATCAAAACCATTAGAACTTGCACACACATGTCTGCTTATACTGTATGACTATATACAGTACATGGTCCTGTTCCAAAATCCAGTCCATCCGTCCAAGTATTTCTACATACTATTCCTCGATTGCTCGTCTCCCCTCCCACTAAGCGTAATGCTTAAAAAAATTAAGGTAAGGATATGAGAAAAAAAAAAAAGCATGTATTAAGTTAATATGTACGAAACATCTGTTAGAATGCTGATCTCCAATCAGCTCCTGTGCATGCAGCAAACTAAATGGATCAGACAGAACCAAAGAGCAGATCAGCTCCTTTAACACATGTGCAGTCAGGGTTCTTAAAGAAACATTTCATCCCTCCTCAAACCAAAAAAAGAAAATAGCACTTTGTTAATAGTTGTATCAGCTTTCACTTGTGTGTACCCATTTTGGTGCTTTTAAGATGAAGCACTTCTTTATTCTTTCCTCTTAAAGATGAGGCACAAAGAAAGCGGCGAGGCATAAATCAATGGAAAGACAGCGCAAATTAAAATGATGAGATAAATAAAAGCGAAAGACAGTCGACTGGTTCAGAGTACACTCACGCACGCACACACAAATTGGAAACCATCCCCATCCTCCCAAACACACAACTCCAAAAAAAAAAAAAAAAAAAAAAAAAGATTGGGGGCTACATTTTTTTTTTTGGACAAATTTCAGCATTTAAGGAGAAAACAAACAAAAAAAAGGATATATTTACAGAGTCATACTTGTAATACCGCAACGCATGTCTGCTATACCTACACCTGAACTGATGCAACTTTAACATTAGTGAAAAAGAAGAAATGTGATATTTACAAAGTGACAATCTGAAAGTGAAGGTTGAGGAAAACGTAGCTGTGTGTTCTGGGCGGCTGCATGGTGCCCTTTATACGAGTGCTCTTCTTTAATAAGTATGTGTCAAATTAAAACATACACACAGAAAAACAAATTTTTTTTTTTTTTTTTTTTTTAACACACACTCCAATGGAAGCTTAAGATCTGTAGAATGTATATCGAGTTGTTAGTTAGCTGGGGAAAACGGCGTCTTCGATGGCGCTCTGATCTCTCCGCTAAAGACAGTAGTGGAGGCGAGAGTTCAGTCAAGGCTCTGATTGGTCGAATTCAGTCCACTTTCACGACGCTGTAGATTTTTGTCACGAACCAGAAACAGGCAAAGAATCCAATCGTTCCTGCGAAGATGAAACATAAAATTTTCAGCTTTAATTCAGGAGAAATAAACAAACATTCAAAAACTTAAATCAAATGTGATTTGGATCTACAGTACTGACCAAAAGCCTTGAGCTACCCCTCACTGCTTCATAATAAATTGATTTAAATTAGATTAAATGAAATAAATGAGAACAAATGTTCTACTGTGACAGGCTTCAAAGTTCCTAAAAATACAAATTAAAAAAGACTGTTTATGTAACAATCTGAGCAGCGACCTTGTTTCCCCTCTCGTCTGTTCCAACGACTCAGCATCAGCAGTATACTAATCACCGGCCTGATCATCTGCCATCATCTGCTTCATGGCAAATGTGTTTTTTATGCTTGAATGATTTATAGATCACTATGTGGCTTAAAATACAAAAAACATTGCTCAGAAAACAAGAGCTCGAATCTTACTAAATATGAGACTAAGAGAAGACAAAGTCTGGCTCTTTGAAAGCAAAATATAGAGAAACGACAGGGTTTAAGACTTTTGCATTGTACTGGTACTGTATCTGCAAATCTTCTCTGATGATAAACTCAAAATGCATGTATATAAAAAAATCTAACATGCTGTTATGCAAACACATAATCAGTGATGGAGTGGTGTTATGAGGTCCCATCCCCGATTCTGCCATCATTCACCAAATCTAAACCCGCCCACCTGTGAAGAGGAAGAAGATCAAGCCCATGATCATCGTGTAGCCGAAGTACAGAATGGTGCTGGCCAGGCCGGTGATCTGCAGCTTGGAGAAAAAGTAGTGTACAGCGTAGACGAGGAAATACGCCGCTGTGAAGCCGCTGGTAAGGAAGGAGCGCCACTGCCAGTGGTAGTCCTGAGGAGGGCAAAACAACAAAACAACAGCGTCAGCATCCGTCGCAAAGCTACAGTGAAATGATTAGGGGTTCTATCTATAGTAACCCGAGGTATGCAAGATATAGTTCTGATTGTGAGATTATTATTTTAATTTTGCGACATCTATTATATCTACATCGATTATATAAACAAAGCAAAAATCTAATAATGAAAAGGCAGAATAAAATCATAGCATTTTACTGGAGTCATAGTTTACTTGGGGAATCTTAACTCAAGGTTGGTGTACTTCAACTACCAGCGATTATCCATACAGTTGATCATTAAAAGAACTATTGATGTTAATGTGATTCATACCTCAGCACACAGGTGGAAGTAACAGAGCAGGATGGTGGCCTCAGAGCAAGTGATCACGAGGATGATGAAAACGAGGAAGAGGAAGCCGAACATGTAGTACATCTGATGGGACCTGGAGACAAAGCGCGCGCACACATACACCATTAGGATAATCAGCTTAGGGTCATCGTGTACTGTCTCTAAATATCTTAAGCATGCATCGTTATGAATTTTGATTTGAATACAAGCTGGTACCGCCAGTTTTAAGGCAGAACTCACCAGATGCTGTTGAGGATGAAGAACAGCTGGATGAAGATGCATCCGAAGGGCAGGATGCCGCCCATCACAATGCCTGGGAGGGGTTTGGTGTAAAAAGACTGCTCTGGAATCTGACGAGGGATCTGATTGGTGCGTACGGGATGTTCGATGCCCTGAGTCGCACAGAAACAACCATTAATTAATACAAACAAAACTGGCACAAAAACTATTCACTCATTGTGCCTAAAGACTTGAGGACTAAAGTCACGCTAAAGGTTATTGCTTTACTCATAATGCTTTAGATCAACAAACACAAACTTTGCAATCAGACTGTAGTCTACTAGTGTTTCTATGCACTCACAGCTTTCTTAAAGCCAAAGTACGCTCCGACGAAGGTAAGAGGGACGGAGATGCAGAACCACAAGGCCAGGATGGCCACCAGTGTGCCGAAGGGCATGGCGGCTGACGAGCCCTCGCCCCACAGGATCAGGTTCATCAGGAAGAAATCAGCAAACACCACACTGTAGGAGAAACACCAGGTTTCTTATAAAATACATTTCAAACAGAACTAAATGTAGAAATGGATCGACCGATCTGACATGAAATGGGGATGTGATGGGAGAAAACTCACCCGGGGCAGAGGAATGACGTCAGCAGCACGTTGGTCTTCCACTTCTCTCCTCCGAACGCTGCACGCATCAAACACACACACACGCTCATGTTAATATACATGAGATGGAACATGCGTCTCCTGCCCGCAGAGGAGCTACTGAACATCTATGTTTTCTGATATAGCTTTCGTGAAGGTTTAGTCAAACGGTTTAGGAGCAGTTGTGGATAGAGTGAGAAGTCCAACGATGATAGATGATGCTTACGCTGAGACGGGACGACAAACACTGATCCCAATGCGACACAATGAAATGGACATCTTGAATTAAACATCGACTATACACGCCGGTTTTCCATGATGCCGCGTTCATTAGATATACATCAACTGTAGGCTCTGCTCGTTACTGAGGAGGAAAGTTAGTAGGTAGCTAGAGGTAGCAGAATTCTTCTTCTGAACACACATTTAGCTCTAATCTACCAAAATTAAAGGAAGTGCCACCTTGTGGCGTTATTTGGTATTACAGTGTAGACACTGCTTAACATCTGACTGTTACAGTATATTGGATGGTATTAGATCCATCAAAAAAAAAAAAAATTATATATATATATAAAGAAGCTAGTGAACACCTTGTTAACCTTTTCTAAAAAAAGAACCTGTGACAGTTTGATCAACTTCCCGCCCATAGATTAGATGAAGTTGCAGATAACGGATTGGACCAGTTTCCTTTTCATTGCACTAAAATAAATAAATAAATAAAGAATTAAATAGCTAGTGCACATCTATGAATCCTAACAAAGGCGCTGTCTGGTTAAATACCCATGAAAGGTTTAGGAGGAGATGCAATCGATATAAGAAAAGCGTGACGATGACGGAGAACGCGATCATCAAATGACACGGGGGCTACGGATTCGTACGGAGGCCGCACGAAAAGCATCATGGGAAAATTCTTAGTTACCATGTTAGTTACATCTTCTTTAAACGGTTATGAGGTAAAGAACTTTTTTTTTTCGATGACAAATTGCTCTGACACTGATTAGACCTAACGACCTGCATAAGGCTCCGACAGAACTCCGGGGTCAAAGGTGAGGGATTAGCGTCCCGGCCGTGTACTCACACTTGTAGAATCGGGCAGCGATGTAACCAGCTGGAGTTCCCAGCAGCACCCAGAGCACCACTGCACACGTCATCAGAGCACCGCGGTTAGCTGGAGACAGGAAGCCCAGACATGCGAAAACTAGAGAGACAGAGAGAGAGAGAGAGAGAGAGAGAGAGAGAGAACAGTAAATGAGATCCAACTTTATTGCAGTGCAACACAATGTAAATACAGTAAAAATTAACCTGCACGTCCTGGTGACTAATCACGAAACGACACGTCTTTCTTAAGCCTTAAGAAACCATTATGTACTCAGATATTTAATAAAGCTTGTGTTGACATTGCCATGGGAAATCGAACTACAGGGAAGTGGTAACGATTTCAGATAAAAACAGAACACACCTATAAATGTGGGAAATTAACAACGTGTAGATCCGTTCAGAGTCACACAGAGAGAGATTAACATCTACATAATGGACTGATGACGGCTGTCTATGAAGCTACGGCTGCGTGTGCGCGTAGAGCGGGTGTGATCACCACGAGCACTCACAGAGCGTGACGAACGTCATGATGAAGATCTGTGTTCCCGACCCGAGGAAAACCGAGAGCAGCATTCCTTTACGTGGCGGACGGAACACGTCGCCGTGCACCAGCTTCCAGCCGAACTCCTCCTGAGCATCCTCCTATAGGAAGACGTGCAGAAAAAAAATAAACATGCGGCTTTTAGAGGATGGTTTTTAAAAAGGAAAAAAAAAAACAATATATATATATATATATATATATATTTTTTTTTTTTCCTTTTATATATATAAAAAATGGAAATGTCACTTTGCATCAGCCTGAAGTTCACTTAATGAGAGAGAGACGGACAGACTTAACACCAGAGAGAAAGAAATGATTACAAGACTCAAGGAGGACTGACTAAAGGAAACAAGAAATAAATTGAAGGTAACTTGGGCCTTGTCAGCACGTAATCAGCTTTTTTTCCCTGAATGTTTCAGTCACTCAAACGAGGTTTTTGTGTCACGGAAAACTGACTTCCTGGGAAAAATCCCTCCAGGGTGTACATATTTAGAAACTCTATCTTCGGTGCAATTTCGGTTCCGAAGAGCGTGCGTCACATACACCGTATCTACAGTTAGGGTTATATCGCCTCCTGCTGGTTCGACATGGTTTGAAAGTGTGACAAAAGAAAAAAAAGATTTACATAAATGATTGATGTTTACGGATAGATGCTTCCCGCGTGACCCGATAAATTGAAGACATGAAAGACAGACAGAATAAGACAAGCTCACGCATACAGCAGACTCTTAAGTGACTATTTAACGTGATGGGTCTTGAATAAACCAAGAACTGAGAGAGAGAGAGAGAGAAAAAAAAAAAAAACATTCTCCTGCATTTCTGTATTTGCCAGGGCTTAGACACACCAATTAGATTTCCCCCTTTAATGACCTCATATGAGAATAGCCCCTTCCCTGGCTTGTAGCTCATCTCTGCTGTTCGGGCGTGGCTC
>JAAGKR010001960.1:66932-107956 GCA_011419295.1 Clarias macrocephalus | reverse complement strand
TATAACAGAAATGCATGAATATGAATTTACAGTGACACTGTGGGTATTTTACTATTTACAGCAGTGTGATTTTACTGTGACGTAACACAACGCTGAGTACATTTCTTGGAAACCTAAGGACATCCAAACACGTCTGAGCCTGTTTTTTTTTGTTTTGTTTTGTTTTGTTTTTTTGTTTTGTTTTTTTTATGAAATGATTCATGTACAAATATTTCACATATCTGATTTTTTTTTATTGAGACGTTCTAAATTTTGGAAAGAAGCAAAAATAGTTCATACTATGTTAGATCAATATAAACACAGCATGCATGAATATATACCATAGACTCTACTGAGAACAGAAGACTGCTAATGCTGGCTAAAGTACAGCCTGGCTGAAAAAAAGTTAACATTTTAGCATCAAGCAAATACTGCATTCAAAGGAGATTTGAAGTTGCATGAACTGGGTTATGAACCGTTCAACACATTATCTAATCCTGGGAGGATAGCGATGAACCGCAAAGTTTGTGGGAAAAACAACAAAAAAACATGAATTTGCATGATAAAAAATACCTAAACATAGCATTTGCATACACACACACACACACACACACACACACACACACACACACACACAATGTGATTCTCACCAGCGGTGTGTCTATCAGAAAAGCACTTGTTAATGAGTCAAAAAAACAACAACTTCTGTTTGCTAGGGAGCGAAAGGTCATGTGGTCTGATGAGTCCAGATTGAGCCTATTCCAGAGCAATCGCCTCGTGTGCTTTACTTCTTACGCACCCATCGCTCTGGAATAGGGTCAATCTGAGCGTTGGGCGCGTCAGTGTACGTAGGGAAGCATATGAAGCGAACATGCATAGTGTCCACTGTACGAGCCTCTGGAGACAGTGTTATGATCTGGGGTCGCTTCAGTCGCTCAGGTCGAGACTCAGCAACGTGATGTGGCAATAAAACGAAGTCAGCTGATGAACTGAATGTACTGAATCAGCAGGTTATCACATCTGTGGTTTTTCTTCCCTGAGGGAACAGCCATATTCCAGGACTCAGATTGTGAAAGAGCGTTTCTGGGAGCACGAGGAATCATTTATACCCATGTACTGGTGTAGAAACTAATATCTGACACACACAGAAAATAATGCAATTAAATTTGCTGTAAAATACCATTTGCTGGGAATAAACATTACACAAAATAACATTTTAATTGGACTTTAAATTACAGTGTAGCAAAAAGTTAAAAGTATAAAAAGTATAAAAATACAGTATGAACGTGTAATATTATAAGATGGCAGCAGCAGTATGATTACACACAAGGACTTTAAAAGCAATAAAATGATACAGTAGGCGTCTGCAGCAGTGTGATTCTATGTTTTCTTCTTATACGCAACAAAGAAACATGCAAACAAAAATGTTCAACATAAAAAAAATGTACATTCATCTTACTGGTATGTCAACAGGAATGTAGGGGAGGTGTGGATGTTGTACGAGCAAGTCCGATCAATTAATCCTCGTTGGCGTTCTGGTTGAGGGCCCGAATAGCCTGCAGGAATAAACTCCTAAGGAGTGGAAATGCAAACCTGACCACGATGGAATTTTTTTCCTAGAAGCAATTTTCGTTTTTAAAAATCAGAGTCTTTATTGATAGTTACCATATACTGTGAACATATTATGAGTTTATGATTCAATTTATGCACCAAAATATATTAAATGTTTGAGCAATTAGTTTAGCTTTTAAAGATTCATTAAACTTTGTTGACTTTTCTTCAGCAGCTTCGAGAGCAACAATTGGCCAAGGCATAGAGGGAGCACGGTGTTCGTGTTCTCAACAGATTTTTTTTACACACCATTAAAAATGTCTTTCCGAAGATGGAGGTCGAGGAGGTCAAACACCACTGGATGGTTTACACGCTTCTTTAAATTGAACTATAATCTCATTAATGCTAGAAAGGGGGATTTCAAATTCCTTAGCTATTTTGTCCTTTGGAAATTATAAGGGTCTATCTGACTTTTTTTGGTCTAAATTGAGTCACACTTTTTTAACATGACGTGAGGTGTAATTCTTTAATAAGTGATATGCGTTCTTGGATTCTTTATTTAGAAAATAAAAAGCCACAGCACAGTTTTGCTTTTCCAGTTTTGCTGGAGTGTGAAAACGTCAAAGCTCAATGTGCTCAGAAGGTAGATAGAACTTTATAATTCCAATTTTTCCAATTTGTAGGCTCCACCCACAGATTATTCAACCATCCGGATAACAGTCTTTGAAATTTTCACTCCTCAAAAATAAAAAATAAAATAAATTGAAGGCCATGAAAATGCCAACAAATTTTGCCGCATACATTTTATCATCAGACACACATGTACTGTATGTGTGCTTGTATATACATTTGTAATTTAATTCTCATTTAAGTCTCATATATTATATTATATATTATATATATATATTATATTTTTCCTAAGATCAATTTAAAAAAAGGATTTGCAATCCACAAATGTTCAGCTTATGAAAAAATCTGCACAAAAAGTCATGCACTTGCAAATGAGTATGTATGTGATGCACTGCCCTAAAGGCTTTCTTGCATTGCATGATGAAGTGATTTGTCTTTTGATCCCATCATCCCTCTCATTCTCTCTTCCATTAGCACTCTGCTTACATCGAAGCATAGATACAGCAATTCAGGAACCTTATCCCAAATATATTTCACACGGGCATTTGTTTATCGAGAGTTATAATAAAGGCCGACACTTCTGCTTATTACACTGTGCGTATAAGATCTGCGGATAAACTGTTGTAAGTAGTGATTCTTGATGTTTTTGTTTTCAGACCACATGCCTCTACAGACGGTTGAGGCAGAGCAGAGACGTTTATCTCCTATTAAAGAGGAATCATGTGAGCCGGGGGAGGAAGCCTGCACGGTCAGTCCTTTTGGAGTCAGGAACAAAGTCCCAGCCAATCCAGAGGAAAGGTGATGATCAGTAAAAGCCAGGAGATAAAGATACCGCACATACTGTATAGTAGAGGAGAAGCAGAGAAATGAATCTCTTAATTGCTAAAGCTGTCCAACTTCCCCCATTCTGCACCAACAGATTGAAGATGAACAAATGAATTTAATTAAATGTTGCACAGTGAAAATGCATTTTAATGTTCATCATTTTTCTTTCTTTTTCAGTTAAGACATACGTTACCTTCTATGTAATCGGGTATCTTAAAAGACTTTCCTGTTATCGAGCGTCTTTGAAAAGAATCCGATTATTTTATTATTATTTGCCAAAATTGCCAAAATTGTGAGGGTGCCAAAATTTATACACTCTCCCCTGACTTTAGCTGGTTATTAAAGTGGACAGTAATTGATCATAGTGTCGTTTGTACAGATTTCTTTAGTTTATGAATAGTTACGAAACGAGATTCAATTACTGTTAAGGAAAACGGAAAAAAATTAAAGTATGTAGTTAAATTCAGGACAAAAAATATATTTGCCAGGATTACGCGGTGACATGCATGCAAGTGCAGACCTCAGTTTTATTATCAAAATAGTTCAACACAAATGCAAAGTCCAACAAAGGAACTGTCAACGTGAACACGGAACAAAAACGTGAACACAAACTAAACATAACCTGAAAACCCGGAACTTAAATAGTGTGCATAAAAAAAAAAAAACATAAACAAGACTCAAGTCCAGAATAATGCATAACCATGATTATGTACATGTGACACCGAATGTGACTGGAGATTCTGTAATTCGGTGCCTTGTTGGTTGGCTAATAGTATTTTAAGTGCATAGTTTCCCGGAATAGGTCATTCACCAAGGATTTAAAATGGTCAAGTAATATTACGCGACGGAATAAAAAAAACTACGCAAACCGTTCAAATGTAGCAAATCATGTGGGAAAACCAAAATGTAAGGCAAAAATTTTAATCTAGGATTGAGTTAATACCCAAAGCTGACCACATCTACCTGTCCACACTTCCCATTTCTTTACTCTGTCGTAGGTTTTACACAAACTTCCCACTTATTTGCGTCAGACTTCTTCAAATGCGCATGTGTAAATAGGTGTGGTTTTGTGTGCATAATGCTTAAAAGGTGTATTCTAGTGTTTGCGCAAAAGCTTATTGTACAAATTTTGTTTGAAAACAAGTTTAGTACATCTGTGAAAGTTCCCTTCATATCGGTTGTTCAACAAAATGAGTAGTTTTTAGTTAATTCAGTTGAAAAAGCATATCTTGTCCATGTGTTTACATTGCTTTTAATTATTACTTATTCATATTTACTTATTAATAACAACTTCCCTCAAGAACTCAGATCAGTTTTGTAAAACTATGAGGTTGTTCATGATATTTTATTGCCACGCAGGCCTATTCGCCCAGGACTCAAAGAGACAGAGAAGACTTTTGAAGATTTTGTTGAAGAGCAGCTTGAATTGGATCAAGAGGCCCTAAAAAAGGATAAGCAGGTAAAATTCAACATCAAAAAACTTTCAAAAGGAAATTAAATGAAGTAAATAAACAGTACATTTCTAAATAAAGTTACCCTTCACTTGAACCTTGAACCTTAATTTCCATCTTATAGCACATTAAATATGGTTATATTGGGGACGTCAAAATTGATGCGATAACACGTGATTAATCTAGAAATTTCAACAGGTTACTATGTTAAACGCAAAGTGACCAATTTTGACCCTAATGGCTTCCCATAATTGTAGCGCAGCTACCCGGCTACGTGTGATAATGGCGCATTTAACGCGGATAGTAAGCTGACCCAGGAAACATCACCAGGTGTGCTGAACTGCACACTGTACATTGTAAAATTTAAAAAAAAAAACTTCTAAGGCTCTATGTTGTAGATTTTTGGATCTGAGGTTCTAGGTTCGAGTCTTGCCACACCCCATACGACCCAGTCATTCAAGAGATTTTAATTTAACATGGTAATATTTGAGATATTATAAAACTTCACAATCAGTTTCGTCTAAACAGTTTGTCATGCATTTTGTTCTCCATCATTGCATATTTATAATACAGGTAAATCTGAGTATTTTAAAATTCTGATTAATTGTCATTAATCACAGACTACTTTTGAAAGAAAGTCTAAAGCACCACTGCATCGCTCTCATGAAGCAAAGGCTCCACAATAAGCAGCGATTCAAACAGTCTTGTGGGTAATTCAGGAAAGTGGAAAAAAATATTTAAAAAATTTAGGTAGAAAAAAAATGTACAGAATGAACGTCATCACAAAATAGATTTTAGACACAATTAATTATAAAGATTAATATTCTGAGTGGATTTAACCTTTAATACAGTCTGTATGATGTATTGGAAGACTGGTGGAAGGCCTTATTTTATTATGCTTTCCTGCAGCTCAGAAGAGCAGAGAAAAGGAATTTCCTGCGTAAAGGTGATGGAAGATCAAGAATCAATAAAAGTAAAGACAGCTTCCAGAAAATCCAACCAGCCTCCAAAAGCGCAAAGTCCAAACCACCTCAGAGACCCTCAACACCATCTGTTCACCAGAATAGTCATAATAAAAAGATAAACAGTCTTCCTCATACCCAACAAAACGATGGCCCAGCTCTGGAGAATCAGTCGTTAATGAGAAAAGATAATGCAAAGTTCTCTGACCAGAGATCTGTCCAGGAGAACCTATTGAGGAACAATGTTTCTCCACATGATGGCAAATCTCTAGTTTTGGATCACAATAAACATTCATCTCAAAACAATGAAGGACTCTCTAAGCAGCCAGATCAAATGAGAAGTACCAATCGCACGATGGTTTCTGGTAGTAACGTTGCTCAGAAGATCCATCTTCTTGAAGAAAGAATTGGTTTCAAAAAGGTAAATGATCGCATTGTTCGAGTCTGTGATCTGGACCAAGGAAGCACCAAGACGCTAAGCTTGACTACGGAAATAAAGCAACTGCTGCGCCGTAGTGCTTTTGGAGAAAATGCTGGTGCTAAGGAAGATCCCAAAAATCCAGTGTCTGCTTTTAATCTCATAAAAATGAACTCAGATGACAATCTCGATCTATCCGATGAGGACTACGCCAGTGACGCGCCTAGTGACGCTGGTCCAAGTGACTGTCCACAAGCCCCACATCGCTTCTTAGCTCGACTTTCCAGTTCATCCGGATCTGATGATGGAAGTGACTCTGAGCTACAGCAGCTTGGTTGGTCTGAACCTCACAAACCCGCAAGAACTCTAAAAGAGACCGGCGGTGAGACTACAACTCCCTGTGCCAACAGCTCGGACCTTCTCGCTAGGATTTTCCCTCAAGTTAAATGTACAGGAAAAAACAAAATGGACAACATGCTCAGGGAGAAAGACTTGAAAAGCCAGCAATTAATGAATGATAAGTATTTATATGATTTCTAAACGTTCTTACACCACAAATTCTCCATTCTGATTGGTCACAAGGTGAGTAGTGCGGCTGCAAACGCAGGTTTATATTGAAGTGCTTATTCTATAATTTGTAAAGTAACAGTGAGAAAACAGATCAAAACACATGCGTTTTTTAATAATGTAACACCAGGAAAACTCGGAAGCTTCTGTGTTTGGTACAGAATTGTTTATACAGTATCTCTATTAAAAATGTAAAAAAACTTTTTTTAAAAATCGATTGGGGTCTGGGATGAGAGGTACTTAGTGCTCCCATATTAATCACGACTCTACAGCCAATCAGGGGCGTCTGTGAGCCCACGCGAGCGGAAGGAGCGGATAGCGCTGCTGTCCTCTGAGTGTGTTACGCCGCCCCCAAGCAAGCAGTTCGAAAAGATGCGGTCGGGTGGCGTCACGTGGTTCCGGAGAAAACACGTGATAGTCTTCGGCCCTCCCGGCTGAGTGGTAGTAGTAGCTTTAATGTGGCGCCCCCTAGTGACGGGGAGGACACGACTAAATTAGGGAGAAAATCGGGGGGAAATCGCTACACGAAAGAATCACAATCCCGAACTCTATAACGTTTATGTCTTTTTATACAGAAAGGCTTTTAGGATGCAGGACTTTTTGCAGTTTCTTTGTTTTAGGATGGATGTTCAAATCAAACATGCACTGGGATAAGTGCCTTACTGTAGCAGAGGATTTTATATAGAAATAGACTCAAAACTGTGTGCTGTTATTCTGCACAATCAAAAGTCCTGCTTCGAGTTTAATGCCATGTTATTATTATTATTATTATTATTATTATTATTATTATCAAAGAAGAGAAAAAGTAAGGCTCTGAAGGGAAAAGCAGGACACTACTTTTTCCACAAACCGTGCACAACATTAACTGTATCCAGATAGAGAATATAAAATGAAGTCCTTAAATCAGTTTAACTTCTTATTTACACTTTCTTATGTACAGTTATGCTCTTTAAATTTATTAACAGCACTACAGCAGCTACAATTATTGTGAATTAAAATCAATTTTGTTGCTTTCCAGGAAGTCAACCAGTGAAGAAAGTGAGTAATGACCTGATGATGGACAAGATGAAAACAGAACAGGATAAAGCGCTGAATTTCATCAGGTTGTGTATAATAACTTTAGATTTATGAGTCCGTGACGATGGAATGTTGTGTGTCTATAGTTTTATGAGCTCGAGCATATTGTCAGATTGTTTCCTTCCTGTATATCTGAAATAAGTTCAACCTGGGGTGTGAGTCCTATATTTGGATGTATTTTAAAAACATTTCGTTTTTTCTTTTTCTTTGTAATCGAATCTCTTACTTATTGCTTGTGATTGCTTTTGATTTGTACAGATCTGAAATGGAGCGCTTAACAAATAATGACAAAGACAACCCGCTAAACTTCAGATCTTCAGACCACACGAGTCAGGATGCCGCAGTGCACCTTAATGGTGCCGAGGTAAAAAAACAGGATCTGTTTATTGCTTAGTGATACAAACCTGTTGTATTCATGCTGCTGTACTGTAGATCTGCGCATGCGTAGCGTAGATTCGGTAGCACCGCGCATTCAGCCACTGCTCTGACTAGACTCCTGCGCACTACTACTTTTTAACATTTTGATTTTCAGGTTCCTGCATTCTGATTGGCTAGAAAAATGCACTTCACCAAAGGGGCAACGCCAAGGCATTAGATGATTTGCGTTTAAAGCTATAGACATAGCGGAAGGAATTGTAAGGATGGCGGCATTACTGGATTATTATTAACAAACATATTTTCTGAGGCATCTTATTACTTTACAAAGGAGAATAATAAAGTATGGCACTTTTAGAGAATGAATGTTAAATAAATGTGTCCTCACAGAGAAACAAAAAAAATAAAAACACCATCATTGTAAAGCACATTTATCGGTTTTATACAAGTGTATGTCACTGTCGGAATCCGTACCATAAATAATCTATTTATATTTGAGTGCATACATATAATCCCGTTATTTGGTTTACAGAATATCCAACCAATCGTAATCAAGGATTATCTAGCACATCACTACAATTATATTTATTCAATAAGAGAATAGCTAATAAATAATTAGCTAATCAGCACATAGTATAGTGACGGGTCGTTCATGAACGATTCGTTCTTTTTGAACGAGTCTTTAACGTGACTCAGAAGAACGAGTAGTCTCGGAGAGTGATTAGTTCATTTTCTACTGGGCATCGCAAAACCTCCGTAGGTTATGTACAGGAAACAGAATTGAGTAGTTACCTTTAAGCCTTCTAGTCCCGATTCGTTCGTTCTTTTGTCACGTGACTCCCATAGACGCTATGCAGTGAAATAGATTTAAAAGAACGAACGACTCGGACTAGAAGACTCATGAGAAGAACCGTTCAATTCTGTTTCCTGTGTAACGCACTGCATAGCGTCTATGAGAGTCACGTGACAAAAGAACGAACGATTTGGACTAGAAGATTTGATGGTGAGCTGCTTATTCTGTTTATCATAGTACATCCTTAGCTGCATTTTAATATTTTCATTACTGGAACTATAGCCAACATTTGTGCATGTAGACGTATTGGAGGTCTGTTTATTGAAAAAGGAACATTTAATTTTATTCCTGATCAAAAGAACAAAATGAACTAAATCACTGAAAAAAAAATCTTTCATTTTGATGAATGAGATTCAAAGAACAGAGTCACTACAATGATCCAAACTTCCTATCACTAATACTGTATATAGTAGTCTAAACTTTTACATGGTCATATTTCAATATTTTCAACAAACAACTTTGTTAAGTTTATGAATAACATGCAATGCTACAGTACATGTAGACTCATGGTGCAGACAGTACATGTAGACTCATGTAGACTTCCTAAGATGGCGGCTCAGGCATTGATCGGTTAATAGGAATGTTGTTTCAGGAATCTTAGTTCCTAATCAGGCATGGTTTTATAAGATATTTAAATATGTGTTTTTATCCTATTCATGCTCTACAGTACATAATCTTTTTCTACACATGAAGGATCTTAGGGACCAAATCCAGTTTCTGAAAGAGCAGCTGAAGAGACGAGAGTGTGAGTGGTGGCAGGCTCACAGTGAGCTGCAGAGTCGGGTCGACGCCCTGACCAGAGAGAACCGGGTGCTGATGAGTCGCCGCGTGGTTCAGGTCAGACCTCAGAGCTCCGGCAGATCCACTCCTCATCCTGACGCTCAGAACCTGGTAAGCAGGGTCAAACGTCACAGACACACACACACACACACACACACACACACACACACACACACACACACACACACACGTACACCTGCTAGCACTCTTATACACAGTCAAAAAGGAGCTGAGTCATTCAGCTTGATGGTTGTGAGTCAGTTTAATTTTGTTTATGGATTAGAAATCCAAACAGTCAGATATGTGTCTGAGTCCGAAACAGGAAGTGTGATCTAACACGTCAAAGAGCTCATTTGTGTAAAGATTAAATCAACACATTTGCATGGAGAGCTTAATGTGCAGTTGAGTCCAAAACTGTGTGCACACTTTGGATAAACGACGAAGAAAAGGACTCTAAATGTGTTGCGTTTTTTTTTTTTTTTATAGCAGGCTTCACAGATGTTACTCATTTATTACAGAATTTAAGTAGAAAGTTAAGATATTAATAAGAAAAAAACTGCAAATCATATCACTCTCTTACTCTTTCACTCACTCTTCTTCTATACTGCTTTAACCTGTATACAGGGTCTGGAACCTATCCCAGCAGACTTAGGGCAGGAGGCGGTGTACACCCTGAACCATCACAGGGCACACAAACACATGCTGTACATTTCATATACACTTACACGCTCATGTTCACGCTACGGGCATTTTGGGAACGCTAATCAGCTTAATCTGCATGTCTTTGGACTGTGGGAATCGAACCCAGACCCTGATGGTGCAAGGTGACTGTAATAATTACAGTAGAAGCAGGGTCATGCATCGACTTTTTTTTTTTTTATTGCTCTAAAGCTGATAAAGGGCATCACCAGCCAAACTCCCAATTTTAGAGGGCCCATAAGAATTAACCTGAATTTTGTCAAATCTGGTCATTACATTTACCACACATAACATATTAATTTTAAAATTGTTTTGAAAAGTTTTTTTTTTTTGTAAGATAAAAAAGAAAACTAGAATATTAAAGATTAAAGGCTGTAGACTAAATGGCTGTAGATGCTGTTAAATAGTACATCATATAAATTGTACATACACCTTGCACCGTGCCGCCTTATAACCTCCTCCATTCTCTGAACTGCTTGTTATTCTACTCAGCAGTAATAATCACCCTACGTGTTATTTGTGACATATCCAGATTCACTGGCAAAAAAAACAAAACAATTTTTTTGTACTTTCTTTAGGCTTTTTTACAGGAAGTTGTTGATAGCAGGATGAAAATCAGAGACACCGAGAATTGCAGGACAGTCTAGAGACCATGCAGACTCTTATTATCTCATCAATTAAAGGCAGAATAAAAAGACCGCAGTGAATCATTTCTCAACCGTATTCTTCCGTCCAGTTTGCTAGAAGTGTAAAAGCTGGCTTTAACCTGATCCCCAGGATGTAAGATACTTGTGCAATTTCCCTTTCTGCCCTACATTTAGCATTTCATCTAGAGACGTGTGTAGAGTACTGCGCAAAAGACTCAGGCTTGTGTAATAATAATTTTAAAAAAAAATAAAACAGCACGTTGCAAAATAAAACAGCTTAGCACGTGAGGTTATCTTAAACATGGTCAAATTAATGTTGTATTAATGATTCATTCACAAAAACAGATAAACGGCAATGTTCAAAAAAAACGGCAAAACCTATTTCTATTGTTAATTTCTAGTAGAAGCTTTGCATTTAATTATTTGGTTTGTTTCTTTGTAAAAATTAATTTGTAAATTTTGTAAAATATAATTCACCATTTCACCATAAGAAAAAAATAAGTCACCATTTCAGAAGTGTCAAATTATTGGTCTGCATCAAGCAAAGAAAACAACTAAGGAAATTTGAAATTCCTGGACCTGGGTTAAGAATCCTTCAACACATTATTAAAACGCCAAGGAGCAGTGCTGAACCTTAACGAAAAAAAAAATTAATAAACCATGAACAGAGATCACGTAAATACTTGCAAAGTAAAAAAAAAAATCAACAGCAAAAGCAAGACCCATGTTTAGTAGTTAAAATTAAAGTGAATGACTGTACAGGGTTCGCCCAGGTGACTTGGGGCACTAGGCAGGGTACATCCTGGAAAGGGTGCCAATCCATTACATTTATCGTAATCGTATAATAGGAAATCCTTAATAAATATTTTTTATAAAGATTTTTGCACCTTTTTATTGAATAAACAGCAATGAAACAAACTAATGTCTAACCAGCCCTTTACACTGGTAAAAATGAATCACTGTTTAAACAAATTTCAAGACAAATATAAGTTAACATAATATAAATACTTAATACATACTTAATCAAAAGATTGAATATTTTATGTAAAATATTGATACATTTTGCTACATAAAAGCATTTAATTGATTAGTAGTTTTTGCACAATTTTCATTTAGAAGATAGAAATGTTCGGGATCCAATTATTTTATTTGAAGATTGCATTGATGAATTTTCTGTCTGCTGGCCGCATCAGAAATGTTTTTTTTTTTTTTTTTTTTGTACAGACGTGTACAGTATTTCTCAGGGTCACTGCACACAGACTGGGTATATTAATAGACTGCAACAGTGCCGTAATCATGTTCACAAAAACAGGAATAACACAATGACATCTTTGCTGCTTTTGGGACTTAAACACATCAGTGACATGAAAGGCATGTGTTATCTGCATCAGAAAAACATGGTTATGCCCTTGGAATGCCGCTTCCTCATTAAGATAAAGACTCCCATCCTGATTTACTAAAATCCTAAATGAGCAAATGATGCAAATCGAAGTTACTGATATCATTCTGAGCTGCTGATTTTCCCGTAACCACAAGCCCTAAAGTGTTAAATTCCTCTTATAATGAAATAGTATGGCAACAATTACATCCGTGAATCGAAATACAGTACAGTGGAACCCCTGCATTCAAATACCCTTCCTTTTTTCGCCATAAGAATAACATTTTGCCAGGAATTTGCATCGGCATACGAGGCATTTTTGGCATCTGAATATACTGGACACTGACTAAGTTGCATATACGTCTGGGACCCTTTTGTATATGAATGTTTGTGCATGAGTGGTAAGCCATGCGAAACCCACAATACCAGCGTTGTCTTTGGCATGCGTTCAAAGCTGAAGTTTTTTGGAATATTGGTAATATTTTTGGGTGGCTGGAACGGATTATCTGCATTAACATTATTCCTTATGGGAAAATTCAATTCGCAATATAAAATTTTCGCCTGAAGAACGCGCCGCTAGAAAGAATTTAATTCGTATGCCGAGGTTCCGCTGTTCATCCCATTTCTCACTTACACTTGAGTAGATAGAAAACATTTAAGTATAAACATTTTCTCAACACCTGTAAAACTGCACTTAAAAGAACACCTAACCTGTCTAAAAATTAAAAAAAAATCAGAAAACACTTTACCTTTGCCTGTTACAAGGCACTTTGAAACTTTTTTAGAAAAAAAAAATTATTTTGAGAAAATGAAGCAACACCAACTGACCTATAAGAGCGGCGTGGTGTAACATTTGTGTCTGATGAAGTTCATTGTGTAAGGACTTGTGTGTGCAGTTTGTGCAAGAGACTCCTGCAATAAAACACTAGCCATGTGCACATACAGTACAGTAGATGTTTGTTCAATATACAGCCACTAAAAGCTAAACGGATTTAAAAAAAAATAAATAAAACAAAAAATTTAATGTAAAAGTTTGTTTTCCATGTGTCAGGGTGAAAGGAAACCTTTTTAAACCAGTGCAAACTCAGCTTTGTGATATCAGTGATTCAGACAAGCTCTGTACACTATGTTACCTGAGTTTTTGAGAAACATTTAATTAATTTGAGAACCTAAAGCATTTACATGAGCGGTGACTAGCTGAGTCTTAATGAATGCTGATTTCTGTTGAAATGGTTTGTGTATTTAGGTGTATATAAGTCAGGAAGGGCTCATTCACACTACTTGCAGGTAAAGCATTAGTACATTTATTAATGAATTACACTTTGTTTACGTCTTATTTATCATTTTTACAGATTAGAGTTTTTATTGACATATACAGTACAAGTCTACGTACATTCGAACAGGATAGTGCACTGCAAAACCTTCGGTGTGACACTTCAGAAGCCACACACAACAGTGTACACAAGACACTAGACAAGGGTCAAGTTACTTTATTGTCACTTCAAGCATTTACAGTTGGTACAGTATACAGTGAAATGAAAGGAGCAAAGGAAACAGCACGGTGATGTGCAAACATGTGCAAACAGCGCAAGACAAAGACTAAAACAGGACAATATGCACAGTAAAAGATATTCTGGATTATCACTTCATGTGCTAACCTTTTTACCCTGACACGCCCACCAATAGGGTCAATCTGGACCCATACAGTATGACCTATTTCCGTTGCTCTTCCGTTGATCTTCACCATGCTTCCTAGCAAACTCAAGCCTTTCTTTTTTGTTAAATCTCTAAGAAAACTAGTGGTTTTCTTTAAACACACAGCTGTTTAATGCTCAGTACACGTTTATGGATATTAAACACAGCTCTGATTTCTACTGTCTATATTTTTAATCATGCAACTGCACCAAGCGTGTGAGTCCTCTCCAATCACATTCTTTTTTTTCCCCGACCACAAGTCTCCAACAATTGATTGTTCCGTTCTACGAATACAAATCAATTCCAGTAATATATTGTTTTTGGGGGTATCTTTTTAAAAATGATATATTATAAAGTATTTTAGAAAAAAGCAGTTCAATTGTAGACAGCGACGAGTTCTGAAACATTACATTTTTACATGAGGAAACCTGTCAGCTTGAGGTTGGCTCAATTTCATTTTTTTACTGACTCATTCAACATGGTCTAAAGTGCTCATTAAAAGCTTTAGAAATTATTCATGGCAGTTCACACAGCCAATCTCCTCATAAATAATTCCTTCCTGCATAACGGATCCACCCATGCCCGTATCTGCAACAGTTAAACTCTGATTTTGCTGTTCAGGTTTATTTAGAATTGATGAATCACGTTAGTGCGTCAATAAAACTATTTCATCATAGCCACATGACCATCATCCGGTACCAGCACACCGTGACATAGAGTATTAGAACAAACTGTAAATACTGTATATCCAGTAAATATCAGAAAAGTTGAACATGAGCATTACATAGGAAAAACCTCAGAGCATATTTACTCACACATTGACGTTTATTATCATGAACATTCACGAACATTGAGGCTTTTTTTTATTTTTTTATTTTTTTATTTTTTTCAGACAAGAAGCCACTCTGTCAGCGATTCCCAGGAAAAGACCAAACAGAAGATTTCATCTGCAAGTAAGTCTAATTGATTCAGTTCCTTCCTGTTTTTTCCTGATCCACTTCCTGCACCGTCTCCACCCAGACAACACCTTGTGCGTCATGTCTCGCATTGTCATTATAATCCTGCCTGTTCCACACAATCAATTGCAGAATTATTGGCACCCCTTATAAAATAACAACCACGATCAATAACACATCCATTGAACAATCATTTCAGCTTAAGCAAATAGGGATGCTGCATCGCTTTCAATTGTATATTGAACTTGTAATGTAAAAATTTTAAACATTTTCTCAAGAAGTGGAGTTTTTTTTTTTTTATACAATAGACAGGTTTTTGTAAAATTTTTGCACCCACAGTTGAGGAAGTCAAATTTCCATTCAAACATGATATCATTAGTAATAATTTACTACTTCCTACTATTACTCCTATATTTTAGAAAAAAAATTAGATACACTTTATAGAGGATTCTTATTCATGCAGATCATTTCAATTTTTATTTATGTTTACGTTTGTGCATATGGATGTCCTCTTTGATTCAGCCAACCTGTTTAATATAGTAGATTTCAAGTTCAGAGACTGAAATGGTGATTACCAAACACAAATGAGGTTTTTGTGTTAGGGCTTGTGTTATCTTGTTTAATGCTGCGTTTACATCTTCTGTAGACGCAGCTGTAAAATACTGTTCCTGACTTCTGCTGCTTACTTAGAAGTGATATACTACATACTTAATAACACAACAATTTCTAGTGACTAACAGCATTACAAAAAAGATAAAAATTGTAATTACTTCAAACATTTTTTAAAGGGTGCCATTAATTTTGACACTTTTTTTTTTAACAAACAAAGAAGTTGTATATGAATTCATTTGTTAGAGGGAAGACATGTACAGCTGTTCCTACAGTTGCAGAAGTAGAGAACAGTATTCACTCTTCATGAAATTTATTTTATAGAATATTTTTACTCAAGGGGTGTCAAATATTCTGAAGTTTACTGCTCCTGTTTTTTTGTTTGTTTGTTTGTTTGCTTGCTTGTTTGTTAGTTTTTTTTCACAAGCCTGCTCAAACTGTGAAAACTGAGACATGCCTGATTAGATTTTAATTGTGTGTGTGTGTGTGTGTGTGTGTGTGTGTGTGTGTGTGTGTGTGTGTGTGTGTGTGTGTGTGTGTGTGTGTGTGTGTGTGCGTGTGTGTGTGTACTTCATAAGGCATCTATTTTTCAAAAGGACGAGACTCGTCAAATTCAAGGATTTCCACGGCATCCCAGAGTCCAGATGACAGTGACACCATCCCATACAGTGAGTATGGAGACAAGGTACGTCTATCAACCTCATTCTCAACATTCATGTCATGTACGGTTATGGTTCCTATGGCAACATGTTATTCAGGGACTTATAAGGTTGACGAACCATAGAAAGGATTGTTCACATCTGATTTTCTTTATGTCTGGTTATTGTTTCTGTAGGATCCGTACAAAATTCCATAAAAAAATAACTTCACAAGCACTGTGGTTTTATAGTTTTTTAAAAAATGCATGTTTTTTATTTTTCCATCAAACCAGCTTGGTTTAGTGCTTTAAAACAAAGTTTAGGATTAAAACTTTCTCACTTCTGTTAAAGTACCATAAAGGTGATCAATTTATCAACCGATTTTCCCCCAAATCTAATATTTTATACATTCCACGTACTGCCCTCTATTGGCCATAGAGCAAAACTAACCCATGCAATGTAATACTTGACTTGATATGATTGGTCACATGACATTTGTGCAGGTATTCTCCAGTATCAGTAGTTTGTTTAGAAATCAGTAACAAGCAGCAGTTTTTCTGTCTTAAGATAATGAGAGAACACTTTTATGTTTATACTGAGGTTTATACTGTAGCTGTTGTAATGTAAGTGATAACAAGAAATAACTTATTAATGAATATTCAACAATGGGGAAAAAACATTATAAAATACATCTAGGTATCATACGTGGATTTAACTATAAAACAATAGAATAAAACACTCTAGGACAATATAGGACAATATTTATAATAAGCAACAGGGTAATGTTGACTTCATCACACTGATTTAATTATTTTCTAATAGCAGCATTTTTATTCCTTACTGATAGTGTTTAAATATCAGGCTAAATTATATTTAAAGTGTAATGAGGATTTTTGCGAAGGAGATTTAATTCATGGAAATTTCATGGAAGGAAATTTAGTTTATGTCTTTGCCACTGTGTTCAGGACTCGGGCAGGTCTGTGGAGAAACAGATCGGGGTCGAGAGCAGGGACTCAGAGGCAAAAGGATTGCAGAGTACAGCGAAATCTGGGAAATCTGTATCTTCAGAGTCTGATTATGGATCAACAGACATGACCGAGGTTTGGGGCCTATGCAAGTTGTATGCAGTATCTATCTGTTGATCTATTTATCTGTCTAGACCTCTTTCTTGTTAGGTAGATACGTTTCACTACACATCGAAGTAACTTCTTCAGTCTTTGGTAAGTTCCTCATATTTGAGTCCTCCAAGGTCATATGATCCTCCCCATCTGAAAACCTGTTGTCCTTCTTGTCTTCTCCGGTGAACTCGATATTTGTGTCAATAGTGTTAGTATGCTAACCTATACATGGAGGAAGTGGAGAAGAAAGCACTCAACTCCTCCCTGGGCACTGCTTCGTGCCATTGGTTTAGATATGTAGATGATACCTTGAAGATTAAGATTAAGATTAAGATTGAGAAAGTACAGACCTTCACAGAGCATATTCTCCTTCTTTCTTATCCGGGCATTGGAGCCAACAATGACAGAGTAATTTGTATGGGCATAGGGTTAAGGACATTGTCCAAGGGACAAATAAAAATAAACAAATAAAAAGTTGTGTTAGTGGGAATGTTAAAAGGTAAATGCTAATTTGGTTAGTGGAGGTTGATGAATCTGAAAATGTGTCCCTTTGCATACTCATACCTTAGTCCTGCAAAATATCATGTTCACTCAATTTGTTATTATATTCTCTGCAGTTTACTGCGATCATATTAACATGAAGATCCGTCTGATTTCAGGATTCGCTCAATTCTGAGATGAGGCCTAACGTCACTCAAGTAGCCACTAAAGCAGTAGTGAGGGAGGAAACTCGCTATCCAGATGGTAAGGTAAGGGGAAATTTTATCTCATTGCAGTGATGTACTACTATTAAATCCCGGGCTATTTTTTCATCCTGATGATTCGATCCTGCAGGTAGAACAACTCCTGTCCGATGGGTCACGTGTTATTGTTTTTTGTAATGGAACTAGAAAGGAGATTGGAGCAGATCAGAAGTCAATCACGGTCACGTTTTTCAACGGAGATGTCAAACGTGTTCTGGCTGATGGGACCATGGTATGTACGAAAGGACATGAGTCCTTATTATATTAGGATGAATGTCTATGAAGATTCTCAGTCATCCAGGTGAAGTTAAGTTGATTCATGTCAACTGAACTTCTTTCTTGTAGGAGAGAAACATCTCACTACTCCATGTGCTCACGGAGCTTTTCATTCCGATTCATAGACAAGAGCACTGTTCATCCACAATGTTTTCCCCACACACACACTTGTGAAATACTACCAAAGTGCTGTTTAAGCACATGCTGAATTGAGAAATACCTAAATAAGCCCACATGTCAACACCCTGGCACGCTGAAGTGAAACGCTTTTCAGGTTTATCATTTACAGTAAATCACTCTTAAGTCTAAATGTTTTTCAATCCTGCTTTCAGTGTCGCTGATCTCCCTTTAGTAGATTGTGGAAGGTCTGAAGTACACATTTTAATGGATGTTCCCCATTATAAATCC
Source organism: Clarias macrocephalus (assembly GCA_011419295.1). Classification (NCBI taxonomy): domain Eukaryota; kingdom Metazoa; phylum Chordata; class Actinopteri; order Siluriformes; family Clariidae; genus Clarias; species Clarias macrocephalus. The sequence goes on along the minus strand of JAAGKR010001960.1, from coordinate 89,321 downwards.
ACCTTTACATTTCTTTTACATTGAATGGTTTCTCCTCAGGCAGAGGATTTAGCGTTTTTGTGTTTGCAGATCTACTATTATTGTGATGCTCAGACGACTCACTCCACTTACCCGTCTGGCTTGGAGGTTCTGCAGTTTCCAAATAAGCAACAAGGTTGTGCAAAAGTAACTCTCTCTTGGTAGGCAACATTTTGGTTATCCAATAGGCCACTTATGTCAGCATCTTGAAACCTCTCATGTTTCTACAGAGAAGCGCCATCCTGATGGCACGCGCGAAATCCTTTTCCCCGACGGTACTGTCAAGACCATGTATCCTGACGGCCGACAGGAAAGCTTCTTCCCTGATGGAACTGTTGTCAAGTTATTAAAGTAGGAAGTGATATAGAGTTGTGTATGGCACTGTTTCTCTAATCCTGATCCTGTCGCCTCCGGAAATGCGTCCTGATCAATTCCACCCATTTCTACAGAAAGTTCGAAAGAAAAAAAAAAAAGTCCTGAAAAAGCTTTTCAGCCAGTTCCTCAGCATGTTTGACCATCCCAATCTGTATGTAACCAATCTGATTAAATTCACTTTTTTTTAAATCCAATTCACATTTTGTCACATTAAAAGGTTTGATTGATCCCTCAGAACATTTGAACAATTCCAACTGCCCTCAGAAACATCCAACCAATCCTCATTGCTTTCACAAGAAATCTACCAATCGATCATTCCCAAACGCTTCACAAACCATTTGGCCAATCCCTTAGAATATTTATCTAATCCTAACTGCTCAAAAAAATTAACTAATCCCTAAAAACTTTGACCAGTCCCAACTGCTGTCATGAAATCAATCAATCTCTCTCAACCTCAGATCAATTCTAATACTAGAGGGGAAAAATCAACAAAATCTCTCAGAATGTTTGACCAATTCCATTTTTTAAACAAAATTGACCAGTCCCTCAGAGTGTTTCACTAATTCCAATTGTTTTTACAGACAAGTTTGACTAATCCCTGAGAACACTAGGCCAATTATAATTCGAACCAATCCTAATTTCTGTAACAACAAAATCTACCAATCTCGTAAAACATTTGAGGATTCCCAACCATTTTGCAAAAAACTTTGAACGATCCTACAGTAAATGCTTTCAATATTTTTTCAACCAATCTCTCAGAATGTTTGACCAATCCCAGATTCTTTAAAACAATGTCTGACCAGTCACATTTTTCCCACACAAAAGTTTGACTAATGGCTCAGAATGTTTAATTTTAACTCTCAAAAGATTCTCTTAGAACTTTGATAAATCCAGATGGCTGTTACATGCATCCAGTCAATTAGAGACTTTGACCAATCATTTTTTTAAAATAGTTTTGACCAGTGCTCCAGAACATTTCACCAACCCAAGTGATTTGCAAAAAAAGTCAAAGAAAAAAAATCGATCTCTCAGAATCTTTTCCCAATCCAAACTCCAGTCACAAAAAAATCAACTATTCCCTCAGAATGTTTGATCAACTCCATCTGCTTTGCAAAAATTATTTGATCAATCCCTTATGCTCTCACAAGCATAGAAATTTTTGACTGTCTGTGTGTTTGTGCACTCATCATGTAAAAACTACAGAATGTATATTAATAGGGTTTTCACAGGTGCTTCAGACCGAGCATGAGGTAACATATAGGCTTTGTTTCATCGCAATCAGCCCACACGAAGAGAAGAAATGCTACTTTGAAATATAAATGGAAAACGCCATTATATCATAAAAAAATCATTAGTTCATCTCAAAATTCAACAGTACATTTTTTAATACGCACTTATGAGTGTGCGATTAAAATCTTCTTAATGAACGTAATCTCACAGATTCTGCGCATCTCACAGTAACTCTTAAAATTGTTAATTCCAAAATTTAATAGTTGGCACTGTATATCTTTTTTAAAAGGTGAGGGTGCAATTAAATTCTAGAATCGTCTAAATCAACACACTGTTGCTGTTTTTTTTTCTACTTTATAATGTAAAGTGAAGCAAAGTGCCTTATTATTATTATTATTATTATTATTATTATTATTATTATTCCCTGTCTATAGAAATGGAGAGAAAACAGTGGAATTCACAAATGGCCAGCGTGAGATCCACACGCCGCAGTACAAGCAGAGGATTTACCCTGATGGAACTGTTAAAACTGTCTACTTAAATGGAAGGCAAGAGACGAAATACTCAACTGGAAGGATTCACATTAAGAACAATGAAGACATGATGATGATGAACAGAAAGTGAAGGAAGTCTCAACGGGAAAAGCCTTCTGTATGTTTTATACAAGAAGTGTGGCATGTACTGTAATCTCCAGAAACATTGCATTCTTCAAGAGAGTGAGAGAAAAATGACTAATGTACCATAATACCGTAATAATAATATTTCTTTATTCAGTTCCATAGTCCTGATTCTCTTGAAAATGTATGTGACAGAAATATGGACATCGCTAAAGGATATCTGCAATACATTTTTAAAGGAATTTCTTATCTTTGGAAATCAAATTTCAAAATTTACTGTGGTTTTACGTACACACTCATTCATACTGAGGGGTAATTTAGGGTAGCTTATTGGTGTGTGTGTGTGTGTGTGTGTGTGTGTGTGTGTGTGTGTGTGTGTGTGTGTGTGTGTGTGTGTGTGCGTCTTTTTGGAGGAAAGCCACACGAATGACTTTTATTTCAAATGATGAAATAAAAGTAATTGTGGAGTAAAACTGCACAACATTGCTGAATGTTTGAGCTCAAATAACACTCATTGCTTATGAGCATTTCTCAGTGGCGAAACGCATATAACACTCATTACATGTTATTCACATCATATATTGACCAGCATAAGTACCGGTCATTGGTGGTTGAAGAGAAAATAGTTAAAAGGTTAAAGCTACAAATAACCTGCTGATCTTTAATGTAATCAGATAATAATAATGATATATATTTTTTTAATTATTATTATTGTTGTTGTTGTTGTTGTTGTTGTTGTAATTATTATTTCAGGCCTTTTTGTACGGCAGAACCTCTGACTAACTTATTAATACAAAGAAATCACATTTGCCTTGTTTACGCTAAGTTGTACTTAGGAGAGTGAATCACAGATGAGAAATGGGAAAAGTAGATGGGATAAAGATGAAGTTTTGTCTTAAAAAGACTCCAGCGGTTAAAATTCACTTATACAACTTCAGCGCTGGTATTTCAGCAGTTAGCTTATTAGCATCTTATTTTAAAGTAGATTATTAAATCTGGCACTTAACTGTTCAGAACATCGCTTTTACTCGGAACTCTTTTATCCAATATTTTAATTTTATCTAAGTACTGCAAAAGTTTCATAAAATTATGTCCAGCCAGTTTTGTGGCTCTATGTGCATGGAGTTTGCATGTTCTCCCCATGCTAGGTGGGTTTCCTAGACATGTAGGTTAGGTTAATTGGCATTGCTGAATTCGCCGTAGTGTGTGAATGAGTATGTGTGTGCCCTGTGATGGATTGGCACCCTGTCCAGGGTGTACCCCACCTTGTGCCCGAAGTCTCCTGGGAAAGGCTCCAGGCCCCCTATACAGGATTAAGCGGTATAGATGATGAGTGAGTGAGTTCTGACAAATGTACAGACAAAACCATTCTTTTATTTATATAGATTGTGTGGCTTTTTTAATAGGAGGTGACAAATCAGTAAAACCGATAAAAAAAAGGTAAAAAAGCATTTTCTAGACTTTTTAAGTTAAAGAAAGTTATAGTATTTAACATTTCCTGATAGGATCGATTGATTATTCTGAACGGCAGATGTTATCGTCCATTTTTTATTTCCTGTGAATGCCTCCAAAATACCACAAAACAATAATATTAAAATAAAGTGGTAATATTTGTGCATATCCTTTGATCCGTTGGTCATATGAACTCTTTTAAGTTGCCTTCTGCATCAACATTGTGATAATAAATTTGACATCATGATCATGATGAGACTGGTGTCGCACTACACGGCTTATTGTTCATAAGAGTGTGACGCGTACCTCTGACTGATTCAGTACTCGGACTTGGATGTGCGATATGAGGTGTAGTTTATACTCTTAAGTAAAAATATTTACATCTAATGTTTGGATACAATCAGGTTGATCAGCAGGGGCTGAGACTCCTATAATAAAAAGGTGAAGTTATTTTCTGATAACTGCAGCTCCATCATTGTCCCTCCTCCTCCTTGTCTCTCTGAGGATAGGTGAAGACATTAGCCGGCTCATGAGCTTATGCACTTCATGTACTATTGTCCTGAAATCGCGTGTGTCCATCGAGGCTTGTTGAAAGGAAATGTCAGCATGAAATCCCCAACACGATGAGATGGTGCAGTCCTGTCATGAGATCTCTGGTTCTCCCATGACAACCTTGACTGCTTTTGTCTTGATTCATGAATGTGAATAATAGGTACCGTCAACGGATTACGTGATGAGTGTCTAGGATTTTGCCCTCGGCTTGGAGGTGAGACTAGTTCCCAGTCGTCTGACTCAGACCAACATGTGGCGATGTTTTCTTTTTGGTGCTCTCTTTGGATATGGATGTGATTTTGAATGTGATGTCTCCTCCAGAGTCAAACAGACGGACTTCTTTTTATCTTCCTACGCAGATTTCGTTATGAGCCATACTAAACACTTTTTAAGACAATGTTTTTCCTTGTCTTAATCTGTCAAGCTTTCTGTCGTCCATCAAGTCAATGAGACCATTAATCAGAGCTTTTTTGACCTTTTTATCAGCTGGACAGTCAAAGAAAGTGCCGGACTGTAGTTGACCTCTAAAAGCCAAGGCTGGAAGGGCTGGCGATAGGGAGCAGAGTCAGTATCACGATGTTGCTGATCTTCGTTGATGTCTCCACTTACACGCCGGACCTATGCACTCTTTATCCGTGGTGTAGAATAAACTGAATCTGTTGATGCTTGTGTTTGTGAGGTGAGACAACAGATTGTCCAAAAATGACGGGTCGTATTTCTCAATAGCGAAACGCACCAAGCTTGATATTTCTGAAGATAAAGATGCCCCATCTTCGAGACAGAGCCACCGGTTTGCAGAACCAGTACACCGGCCTTCCTCTGTTTTTTGCATACTCCTCCAGGAACCTGGTGTAATCATTCGGCAGGATGAAAGCCAGCAGACTGAAATCGTAAAGCGGAGGGCCGTACGTGCCTCTCATTCTTCTCAGGTTGCGTGCCAGGCAGTCCTTGCGTGTGCTAATCGCTGTTTTGGTGTGGTGATTCAGCCTCTGCCAGGGCAAGACGTTCTCATAGTCTGAGCTGCGCCATCACAGGTTCCAGTCTCCTTCCTCCCGCTCCTGAGGGTCGACCTCCTCCCAGCCGTGCTCCAGCAGCACCTCAAGCACCACGTCCGGAGCGTTCCCGTGGAGCCTGAACACCAGGGGAGCGTTAACACGCAGGCTTGCAGACATGGAGAAGACCACGCAGCCTTTGACAAAGCGAGGAAGTGGAGTAGAATAGTGATATTCCTGTCCTGAAGGAAAGAAAACAAAAGCATAATGAAACGTAGAAAAATCGTAAAAAACTGGTGAGAAAAACATTATTACAGATAAATCCCTTTGAATAAGTATTAGCCCCCCTGCCTGGGCTAATTCGCATTTTGTAACGTCAATTCTTGTAAATAAAACCAGTTCTATGTGATTAATCCACACACAATCTCCTGTAATAACTTGTTTTATAGCGCGTTCCCGGAATAGAAAAGAAACAAAAAAGTATGATGTCATGTAATAATAAAACAGTGATTATTTCCCCGTAACACCATGACACTAAGTGTTTTGTTCCTTTCATAATCTTATGGGAAATGTTGCCAGGATGTAAAGAAAGTTCATTTTACAGTAGCTTGTTTCTCTACTTACAGGTGTTCACAGGTGTTCTAGCATGTTTTAGCAAATTGTCTTTTGTCATCTGCTCTTTAAAAGGTTTTATTCACTCTCATATTTTCTATAACAATCTGCATGTCTTTGGACTGTGGGTGGAAACCGGAGGACCCAGAGGAAACACACCAACACCATGCACACAGACTCTGAGGTGGGAATTGAAGCCTCGACCCTGGAGGTGCAAGACTACAGTGCTAACCAAAAAACACTGTTACAGGTTTAAATTCAATGTTTGGTCTAACTGGAAAAACGCTTTGGGGTTAGTCATTGGGCTTTTTGATTTTCTTTATGTCAGTAAAAAAAATTAATTATATATATATATATGTTTTGTTTAAAATGCTCTTCCTAAAAAATGCCTATTATATGTGCATTAATTCATTCAGGGCAATGGCATTAAATAAAAAATCATTTGAGCACTATTTCTACCATATTTTATTTTAACAAATTTATTAAATGTTATTTTATTTTCCTTTTTTCCGCTCTGTTTTATTTTCTTTTATTATTATTATTATTATTATTATTATTCTGATACCATGCCAGAAAAAAAAAATTATTAATTGTAATTGTAAAAGTTGTCAATTGTAAAAATTTTTATTAATTAATATTTTATTTCCAAATGAAACCTGATTTGATGGGGTGTTTTTTGCATACCATATCTTTGGTACTTCTTTTTCTATTAAAAAAAATCTAGATATATTTTTCATAATTAACTGTTAAATATCTTAATTTAAAAAACAAGTTTTCCAAAAACAGTCAATGATATTTTAAATCATAATGATTTATATGGGCAGAAAAAAATTCTTGTAGTCCTACAGTATATACCGAGGTCAGACACACACACACACACACACCCACACCCACACACACACACACACACACACACACAGGTAGTTTCTTACCTTGTGAAGGAAGCAGTGCTGTTTTTCTGACCTAGGTTTTGTTTACCTGGCTCTGCTCTGCTTTCTAGTCATCTTTGGTTGCTAGGTAACCAGCCACGTGCCAGTGGACGCGCACCATCTACTGTACCTGCACATTCACAGGATCTCCAGCGTCCCAAACGGCACGTGACTCTTCTACCGAGCATTGTATTGAAGCAACGGTTACCATGGCCAAAAAGATGCATGCAGTGCTGTGTTATAGAGTGAGGATTGTAAGGCTGAGACAGATTGAGACAGATTGAGACTGCTGGAGGTTTGGGTGTCTGTTTTTATCAATCCTACAATGCACTCTAAGTTTTCAGTTTTCCGACATGGCGTCAAGAAGCCTTCATTAAAAATGTTATTATAATATTATAATGTTACATTATAACTTAAAAAGTTATATACAGGTTTTAAATTGAGTCCTGGAATCTGCGAATAACCATTACACCAATATAAATACTCTTACTTTTATTATTAAACATACCTGTACAGTAGCTCTGATTTTTACTAAAAAAAATTTAAAAAAAACATGTTACAATGCAACTTCCCCACGTGTTTAAGTGAGTTCCAGTCTTTTGACACTGTTGTTTAAGAAATGAGAGACTATACTCACTACATCCGTAAGGGTTAAAAAATACATTATCTCCAGGTGAAACATAGTGACTGCAGAAATTATCCACTATAAAGCACTATATGGTATTTTATGCTACTATTTAATGCAAACCATTCAGCAATGCTCGCTGCGTTTCACAAAGTGTAGAGTTTTCTGTAGGAATATAGCCTGTAAATACAATACATTAACTTCTGATCATCATTATTAATAATGACTAAACGTTGGTTGGGTCTATGTGAACAAATGGGCAGTTAAATGAAAAACAATATCTTTAAAAAAAAAAAACAATTCTGAGCTTGAAATGACTTCTCATTTAATGCATTATTATTATTATTATTATTATTATTATTATTATTATTATTATTATTATTATTATTACTTTAAAGTGATCAGAACAGATTGATTATCCACATTCTGTAAATACAAAGTGACACAATGTAGATGGTTATATTAGAGGGGGGAAATGCTTAAGATGCCACAAAATACTAAAATGCAATGAAATCCTTTAGATTTTGTTTTAAACGTAGCATATGTATTAAAACAATTAATGGACATTTGCAGTATGATCACCAGTTAGGTAATGGCAATGAAATTAGGTGTTAAATAATGAATTATCTGCTTTAATATTTATGATTTTATATACAATCAGGCAAAATTTCATCAGTGTTTTTTTACGTATGTATTTTCATGATTTTATGTGAACATTGCTATCATTTCCACATCAGAAAAATAAATTCATTGTATTTATATTACAGTATGTACAACAATTACTACTACTACTACTACTACTAATAATAATAATAATAATGTATTTAATATGTAATGTATTATCATTATTATTATTATTATTATTATTATTATTATTATTAAATAAACATTATCTGTATAGATAATGAAATACATAAACTAACACTAATAATAATAATAATAATAATAATAATAATAATAATAATAATTGATTTAACTGCAAATACATTAGCTGTGACTAAAGAAGCCACAATTCACGCCTTATCAAAAAGAATCAGATTCTACTCTCTTTGTCAGCATCTCCCTGCCTATAACTTAGTCTGACTAATGATGAGTTTTTTCTCCGGTTCTTTGATGTACGCCTCGTCCACCTTGTCCATGTCCTTTTTGACTTCTGCAGTAGGATGCTTGTACTCGTTGTACTCCACCCAGAGGTACGTCAGCATGTTCAGTAACAGCACTGCGATCAGGATGTAGATTTTGGTGGACAGACAGATGAACGTGCTGTATGCGAAGGCTATCACGAAGCCCAAAGACTCCCACATGCGGTAATTAGCGAACGCTGCCTCCTTGTGGTCAGTGAACAGAGTGCCGTAGAGAGCTGCAGTGAGGAGGGGGGGGGGGGGGGGAGTCAGGGAAAGGTACTGGAACCTGGTCTGTGGTGGACTTACATTTCATACAGACTTACATCATGACATGTGACTTTGTAGCTCAGTGCGCTTTATGTCAGAGTGACATCATGGTTATAAAGAGACATAGGGATATTTGAAATACGTCATATAATAATTGTAGTATAATCTGTGTGTGAGTAATACTGTCGTAAAAAAAAGTTATGCATAAAGTTAATTGACTTAAGTATTTAATTTTGCAATTAATAATATTTCTACAATGACTTTCATTCATTGCATGACACCATAATGACACGGCATAATGACTAGTATATGTGATCCTTTTTTGTTGCCCACATTTTTCATACAAGAAAATGTTGCTCTAATGATGCTCTTACTCAAATTTCTTGTAACACAAATGGCACTTTTTAAACTCGATAGCGAATAGTTATAGAAGAGAAACGATTTATTCATTAATGATCTCATTATCCTGGTGTCATACTGGTGAGGACCGGTTCTCCTTACATCTGGTTCCTCTCTAGGCTTCTTTCTCATGTGTCTTTTTTCTCACTACCGTCTCCTCTGGCTGGGTCATTTCTGTATTTAAACTTTAGATCTCAAGGATTTCAATAAAGCTGCTTAATCATGATGTTAACATTGTTAAATATTAGTTAATATTTAATAGTTAAATTGTTCAAATAGTTCAAATATTTACTTGTTTAATAGTTAAATAGTTCTAATAGTTCTAATATGTACTGGTTTAATAGTTAAATAGTTAAAAGTTAATAGTTCAAATAGTTCAAATATTTACTTAAAATTGTCATAAAGGTAAAACTAAGAAATTTAAGTGAGCTGATTTTATGCTTTTGTCAATTTTGTTCATTTGTTCTGATCTCTGGAAATTCCATGATCCTACAATTATAGATCTGTATTATTTTTTACTTTCTCAATAAAGAAAATCGTCTCAATCTCACCTTCAATCAGAGGTGGAAAGTAACGAATTACATTTACTCGCCTTACTGTAATTGAGTAGTTTTTTGTGTATTTCTACTTTTTAAAGTTTTTTTTTTCTTTAATTTTACTTTTACTTAAGTATGTTTTGTTTAAAGTATTGTAATTCGCTACATTTGAAATCATATTCGCTACTGAGTAAAACAAATGAATGAAAATGCCAAAACAATTTTTTTTTTAAAATTGTATAAATGCTTGGTTGCGCTCGCGTGTGTGTATCGTGTCTTGGTCGCGCGCCGCTCCAGACGCCACTCCAGGTTTTCTGACTGTCCCCACATCGGCATCTACCCGACCTTCCACACGGTCGCTTCCGCCCTGAGAGTGACGTCATCAATCAGCGCGACCGTATATAAACCGGAGAGAGACACGGGAAAGAGGAAAGAGATTGTGATTTTGGCGTTTTGATATTTGGTTGTGTTTTCTGGTTTTGACTTTTTGCCTCCCACTGACTTTGATTATTGCTTTGCCCCTTTGGTTTGGTTGTTTTTTGTATTTATTTGTAGATCATTTCACTGTATGTTTGTGCACTCACCAGTAGTAGGGGTGTGACTGCCATTTATTTTGGGAAGAGGGAATTTATTCACTGTTTTTGGTTTAGGGAGTCAGGAAAGGTAGCTGTATTTTTGTTTGTGTTTGTGGGTTTTTTTTTGTTTTTGTTTTTTTTTTTGCAGGTAATCTAGTTACTAAATATAAATACCATTTTGTTTATTATTTTGACCTGGGTCCACCCTGAATCTGATCCTCCTCCTGTTAAAAACAACTAGTTTGAGATTTATATCTGCTCATCTTTTTCGAAATATGCTAGAATGCCTCATCCCACCCCCGCTGTTAAAAAAAAAAAAAAAAAAAGTAACTCGGTAACTTTTACTCTGAGTAAATTTTTTATAAGCTTACTTTTACTTGTAGATTTTTATAATGGGAACTTTACTTTATTTATTTTAGTACTCTTTCCACCTCTGCCTTCGATTAATCTCACTGATATGCCGTACCACATCACGACTGAGCCTCAGAAACACACTGAGCTGCAAAATCTTACGTCCAAGTTTGGCGTTACATCACCAATCACTTTGACAACCATTTTTAAAAATATATATATATATAAAACGTCTTATGTTTTTAAGTTTATATCAATGCCTCATGTAAGTTTACATTAAATCCGCTTTATTAGATTGATTCATATGTCAGAATGATGCTCCAGCTATTAGGAGTCTCACCGTTGGTTTGTGTTTGCCACACAGAGTCTGCCACACCCCACAGAGCAGGAAACACGAAGAAGACGGGCAGCTGGTCCGGATGAGGCCTCCAGTACAGCAGCGCTATCGCAGAGCTCAGGTTGATCACAGCGGCTGTGAGGAGAACGTAGTGAAGATATCAATCAGACCAACAAGAATTCATGATCAACTTGCATTACGCACCCTGTCCTGCCTCACCTGGGACAGTCCCAGCTCATTTTACAGGTCATCATGCAGGTACTTAATTATGTGTGTGTGTGTGTGTTTTTGTTGTTGATGGAATTTCTAGTGACTGAAGGTGTAAAAGCGATTGACATTTGCACAAAATGCTGATCAGACTCTTAGTCACAGTCAAATATTTGAATCGTGCAAAGGCCGTACATCCATTAATGACGTTCCTGTAAACATTCAGTGAGTTGAAGGCCCGATCCTTGAAAATCGATTGATAACTTGTCGCCAACTTGTGGAAGAGATGCAGGTATCTGTCTGTGTGAACTGTACACACGATCATTCACCAACACCACTTGCACATTACAGGGACTCGGCTGGGAGTTATTGCCGTACGGTCCTGACATCACTCCAAACCATTTCCACATGTTTGAGCCATTAAAGGAGTTCCTGGGAGGCTGGCGGATCAGATGTGAAGCAGGCAGTCCAATCATGTATCCGGCGAACTAAAAAAACTTTCCACCTCTATGGTATCCAAACAGTAGTGAAACACTGGGATAAGTGCATTAGTGTAGCAGGGGATTATATAGAGAAATAAAGGGAGGTTTTACTCTCATAACCGTGTTCTGTTTTTCTGTGTAATCAAAAGTCCCAGTTTAACTTGAACATCCCTTGGAGTATGCATGCGAATTTTGGTGAAAAGACCATGCGTGCATCATGAATATCCTCCTGTTTTTTTTTTTTTGTATTTATCCAAAGATCAACTGTTCAAATCAATCATAAAGTCTACTTACAGTACGTTCTATGAGAACATTAGTCAACAGAAAAGTTTGTGACAGAAAGTGTCAACAAAATGCAACCACATTGTCCAGACTCATTTGTTTAAATTCTAAATTTTTTTAAAACTTGGTGTTAGTGTAATGGTGTGTATGCAGTGTAAATGCGATTCATGATAGTCCTTGTAAATATATATATATATTTTTTTTTTAAGTGTTTATTTATACAAATTGTACAGTATATGTCAAAATGTTCTAACTTTATTTATTCTGCCACCCTGATTAAACCGACTCACCCAAGCTGAAGAGGGCGATCCTGCCGGTGTACTGCGCAAGCTTCCCGACCACGTAAGAGCTCACCGAATTCACAGCGCCGAAGCAGATCATCACAAATCCAACATAATGGATTCCCAGTGCACAGGTCACATAATTCTGCAAAGACAACAACAAAAGTTTTGTTCTCTGATAAGAATTTACAAACGCACTGGTACAGTATCCTTTCAGTAAGCATTGTCACAGTGGACTATGACACCTGTAAGCCGTCTCATGATTGAAACAACTGCACACATTCAGGTGTGTTTGTGCCCTGAGAGGGGTGGAATAGGCAGCAGGTCCCACAGGACCCTACACAGGTTTACATTTACATTCAGGCATTTGGCAGACGCTCTTAAAAGTGCTTTAAAGTTTACATCACTGGATAGATACACTGGGTTACTAGGTTAATAACAACTGGGGAGAGGGTTTTTTTTAGGGGGGGATGGGGTAGTCCAAGTATTGGAGAAACAGATACGTCTTGAGTCGTTGTTTAAAGATTGTCAGGCGTTAAGCGGTAGAGAAAATAATTGGCTGGATGAATGGCGTATGGATGCAGTATGAAATTTACTTTATTGTAAAAAACACAAAATATTGTATACAAGTATTTGGACAGTTAAACCTATTCTAGTTGTCAAAGATAATCCATGGCGAATGTGGAAAACCGCAGAAATTTTGGGAGACATTTAAAAAATACAGTACACCGATCAGCAAACCTGAAAAACCTTGTGGAAACCAAAGCCCAGCCCATTTGTTATGATCCCACAGAAAAGCCAATGCGGCACAACTCAAAGAAAAAGTCAATTTCACAACAATAGAAAGGTACCAGAACACCCAGTGCACCACAGCCCACCATGCACAGAGCCCAGCAGGCCAAGAGCCCAAGACCACCAGACTCCCAAACTCATTAAGCACTCATTGGATGCTCCAGTAAAATAAGTCTGACCTCCAGGGGCCCCAGCCCGCAACCCCCCCCCCCAGCACCCAAAGGATCCTGTGCCAGAACCCACAGAAGGAAGCCATACAAAGCCACACCCTGATGGGCCAGAGCCACCCCAGTGTCACAAGGGGAACCCACAACCTAGATGGTTATATAATGTTAATAACAGTGAGAGTTACCAGAGTTACAACCTAAAGCAAAAGTTTTTAAAAACAGAATGGAAGAGTAATGTGACAGAAACCAGCAATTACCCTGAAGAAAATAAAGCAGGCACAGTAAGATAGCTGTAAAATAGGTTCTGTCCTATTTTCAGGGCCAGTGGTGGCTCAGTGTGTTATGGCTCTAGGCTTCTGATCAGAAGGTTGACGGTTCAAGTCACAGCTCCACCAGGTTGCCCCTGTTGGGCCCTTGAGGTAGGCCCTTAACCCTGTCTGCTCCAGGGCTGCGCTCTGACCCCAGCTTACTAATAAACGCAGGGATATGTGAAGAATAAACCATTTCACTGTGCAGTAATGCATATGTGATGAATAAAGCCTGAAGCCTTTGGATGGATCCGAAAGTAAGGAGAGGAATTGCAACTAAACCGCAGTAACGGTAGATCTTCCTATCAGAAGACACTTTGGATGCACGCTTGCAGAAATCAAGAAAGAGTGACAAATCTGTATTTTTCAGCCGGATAATTTTCCAATGGCTATCAAGTGCTTTTAGAACTCTGAAAGCTAGGGAGCGTCTATATACAGTATCTATGTGATGCAGTTGAGAAGAATTAAGCAGATTGTTCATGCTCTGATGTTGATGAATACAAAGAGAAGCTGGCCGATTCCATAGCAAGGTATGTTCATGGCATTTTGAGAAAAAAAAGTTGGGAAACTAAATGCAAAACCACTGTAAGTGTGATCTTTAACACAGCCGAGATTGAGTGTCTAAATACTCCTTCGTCTAAGCATGACCAAGTCAATCTTAGAAAAAATGTGCTTGTGGCATTGGTCTTTTTTTTCTAATTCAAAGAAAATCACACATTCGTTAATGTTGCTTAACACTTTTTGGAGTCAATATGTGATGATATTCTCAGATCTGTTCACCTTGGTGTATTCTCCAGCGAGAAAGCTTTGCTCGAACCCGCTGTACATCGTCAGTGGAATGAGCATTATCAGCCTCTTATCTCTTAGAAGCCTGAACGTGGCCAGGAAGGTACTGCAGAACTTCTGGTTGCCTTTGTTCCTCCGAAATTCCCTCGCTTCTTTTCCGTCAATGTTGTCCAGGAAAACTGCCACTAGGATCATCGCCAGGACTCCCACACCTACAGTACAACGGTTATTTAGAGTTATAAACTGTATATGGGCTTTTACAAAATTTCACCAATGCTGTGTAGGAAAGCTATTATCTGTTTGGTAATCCTGAGTGTTTACCGATATAACAGCCCATCAGTATGTTGACGAGGTTCTGCCCCGGGCGCGTGAAGTTCCCCGTGGTGGTGAAGTTCTCGTTGCACAGAGCAGCGCCACAGAACTGCAGTCTCTCCTCAGGAATCTCAGCTTTGACAACATACAGACCGTTGATAAATACAGTACACAGTCTAATCGTGTCTAATCACGTGTTTTGGTTCAGCCGTACCTATATTAGCATCTTGCTGAAATATCAGCGACGACATGAGGTTTCCCCAGACAGCAGACGACTGGAAGATGAGAAAGAACATGCCGAAGTATTGGTTTATAATATCCTGGCCTTTCTTGTTTTCTTTCTCTGCTTGAAAGTTGCCGCTGATAGTCAGGAATGTGCATTTAGCAGACCAAAGTGGAGAACCTCCCAAACCCAGGACAGCAGACGTAGCGATCAGACTCGGCCTGCGGATGTGACACGTTTCATTAAAGCTTGACTGCTAATGTTATAGAACATCTCAAGGAATCTTTGTAGTTATTGAAATCTCACAAATTTAATTGTACTTCCACTATATGGTACTTATCTCCAGTGAATGACAATCTTAATGCTTCAGCATACCCAGACATCTTGGACAATGCTATGCTTCCAAATTTGTGGCAAGAGTTTGTTGAAAGCCCCTTTCTAATCCAACATGACTGCGCACCAGTGCAAAGCAAGGACTATAAACACATGATTTGATGAGTTCAGTGTAAGAACTTGACTGGCCCAAACACAGAGCCCTGTGACCTCAATCCCATCTCCCAGCTTGTCAAGGTTTAAACTCCAAAGTTCACTTTCCTACAAACACCGAACCTGTGTTGCTTCAGCTCTTGTAGTTACACTAACAAGACAATTAGCAAGTACTATCAGGATTTCACTTACAAGAACATTGCATGAATAACTGCATAAAACACTACAGACATGAACAGTTTGTCTCATATTGATAAAGATGTCATCAAGTTAAGTGCCTTCACATTATTAGTTAAACGATAGGACATTCAGCTGGTTAAGAGCCAAGTTACAACTCTATAAAGTTGCAAAATTAGGTGTATAATGGTTTATGAGGATGTTCACAGGTTAGGTTCTTATCTGTTTGTTTTATTGTGTAAAGCCAGTGTTCTGCCAAATTGTGCTGCCATGTCAAAAAATGCTACTGTAACATGAATTGATAGCAACTTACTTTAAGTTTTTTAATGCATTAAAGAATTTTTTTTTTTCTGGCTACGCTGAGCGCTCAGTGATTTCAGATTTAAATGAGGGTGGAGTGAAAAGTTTTATAACAGGTTTATAATGATATAAACAGGGGCAGTGGTGGCATTGAGGGTTAAGGCATTGAGTTACTGATCGGAAGATCTGCGGTTCGATCTCCAGCTCCACCAGGTTGCCACTGTTGGGCTCTTAAGCAAGGCCCTTAACCCTATCTGCTCCAGGGGTGCTGTATCATGGCTGACCCTGCGCTCTGACCCCAGTTACACTGGGATATGCAAAGAAGGAATTTCACCGTGCTGTAATGTATATGTGACAAATAAAGGCTAAACTTAACATAATTTAATAATTGACGAGAGACTCATCCATACACAAATAAGCATTCTGAACCACAAGACAAATCTCCAATGTGTTCTTCTACATTATTTTTAAGAATCTTGTTCTACATAAAGTAATTTTTTCACATTATTTGTACTAATATACTGTATTAAATAAAATCAACTATTGAAGCTTTAAGGGTGTACAGTATTTAACTTTTTTTGACAGCATATTTAGAATTCCAACTTGTAGTTATTTATGCATTAATTCATTTTTCTATACCCCCTATCCTGTATGGGGATGCAGGAAGCAGCAGACTTTGTTCAAGAGGCAGGGTACACCCTGCAAAGGATGTCAATCCATTGCACTACAGGCAATTTTGTAACAACAATTAGCATAATCTGCGGGAGGAAACCCGAGTACCCAGAGGAGACCCACATGGAAGGCCACAGTGCTAACCACTACGCCAACATGCTGCCTTTAGAGGTTTCAAATGAAATAAGAACGAATTTTAACCATACGCTCATATAAATGCTCCACTATGCCACCTTATATTTACATATTCATGTCATTGACTTTGATACTTGATGGTTTTACTGAACAGTGCAGTTCAGTGCCAAAGAAGTACATCTGCCATCATTTCCAGATGAAAAAATGGACCTTTATTTTACAATTTGCTTCCAATTTCTTGTCAACAGTTTTGTGAAGGCCTTTTCCTATTACAACATAACTGTGTAATACCCCAGTGCACAACGCAAAAACTATAAAGACATGTTTTTATTGATTTGGTGTGAAAGAACTTGACCGGTCCGAACACAGAGCCCTGACCACAACCCCATCGAGCACCTTTGTGATGAACTGGAGCGGCGATTGCGAGCCAGGCCTTCTCATCCAACATCAGTGCCTGACCTCATAACTGCTCTACAGAATTAATGGACACAAATTCCCACAGAAAATCTTGTGGACAGCCTTCCAAGAAGAGTGGAAGCTGTTATAGCTACTAAAGGAGGACAGACTCTATTTTGAAGTTCATGTATTTGGATACAATTCCATTGCAGGTTTGGCCAAATTTTGTCATTGTGATTTTGACTTTAATTTGCAATTTAACTACAAACATATTTTAATCCATGATATTAGAATAAATAACATCTGGGTGTGTCTTAAAACAAGACAAGAAACATATATAGCGTTAAAATCAACAACATGCCAGTGGATGGCAAACCCGTTATAGAACATATATATAATGAATTCTACACACGATGTATAATGTTTATTGATTTTATGAAATATATAATCTTTACAATTTATATGTATCATAACAAACAACTTTTAACAAACCATACCTTTTCAAAAAAAATAATAAAACATTTATTCATACTATACTTGTAGCTGAATAGACTCACCATCCAGGGAAGAGATTTCCAAACGAATAGCTGATGTAGCAGGCCATAGAGATGAAGATGGTCCATTTACAGCCCAGGTTCTTGATCATGATGGGAGGAAGGAACATGGAGGACAGGATGATGGTTCCGTAGATGACACTCAGCGAGATAACGCCCATCCCCTCCTCGGCGTTTAGACTGCTCTGTGATACACAGTGTGAGGTACAGCGTAGTCTCAAAACCTGATTTAATCACTTCCACTTATAAGTCCAGGAAACCACTTAGCAATTTGTGTGCATTCATTCTATTAAAAATAAATTATTGGTGGGTTTAAAATAAAAACATGGTGGTGTTAGCATGATGTGGTTTACATTTGTGGACTAAAAGTAGCATTTAGAGTTAATTCTCATGAGAAAATGTAGTACATTGTTTCATTCATTCATTCATTCATTCATTCAGTAGGTTCCAAAAGTGTAAAATCTGTTTTTTTTTATTTGTAATATATGGCAAATTATTATTTCAATTCAAATTATATTATAATACAAAGAATTACAAGGAAATTAATCTTTATGGTTTTGAGAATTTGAATCAGGGGTGGCCAGAGCAAAAAAAAAAAAAAAAAAGTGAAATTTGAAGTTTACTCAATATAAATATAATAGTATAAACATGAGTAATGACCTTATGATAGTATAACATGCTATGATTTGGTTATATAAAGTAATAAAACTATTTTAAGCTTTGTTTACACTACCAGTTAAGGTTAAGTTTGGACACACCTTTTAATTCCATGTCCTGATTTTTATTTCTTCCTACACTGTAAAACAATGCCGAAGGCGTCTGTTGGGATTCTCAGTCACCCAGAAGAGACTGTCTGGATGTTGAGTCATGTCATCTGGACTCACATTAAGGTGACATGACTCAACTTCCAGATAGTGCTGAAGGCGTCCAAAACATGCAGTAATTACTTTTGAACAGTTGATATTGAGATGCATATCTGCTACTTCTGCTCTGTAAAGCTTCATAACGGCTCTAATCTGAGGTGCTGTTTGAGGTTCCTTGGTGATTTCTGAGGCTGGTGACTCTAAATGAACTTCTCCTCTGCAGCAGAGATAGGGTTTGGTCTTGCTTTCCTGGGAAGGTCTTCATGAGAGACAGTTTCATCGTGGAGCTTGATGGGTTTTGCCAATGCACTTGACGATACTGTTCTTCTTGCAAGAACTGTTCCAGAACAAATGACTTCCATGCTTTAAAATAACAACTGACTTACTTACTTAATTAATTAATAATTACTATTAATGAGTGTTTTGAAGGAGAAAAAAAAGTATTATTGTGGAATGTAGGTACAATTTTTTTTTTTTTTTTTTGCATTAAGTAGATGTACAATCCACTGAACATATTACTGTAGAATATAGACTAAGATCATATCTGTGACTTCCGCTATCATCAGCATGTTGTGGTTGCTTGAGAACCATCTTTATTAATGTGTATATACACTACACCCAATGTGTCACTGGCTTGTGTTATGGGATTGGAATCAAAGGGCAAACTATGAGGTCACTGTGACAAATATGATAGAAAGCTGATTTTAAAAATCCCAGGTGATGGACATGAATAAACAATGTCCTACATGTCCATGTCCTTCTGTCTGAGTTTCAGCAAGTATAGAAAAAAGCAGTGGAGTCCCTCTGGGTGGACACGGTGGAGCCCTACAACAGAGCTTCCCTAGGCCCGAGGGCTCCCTGTACCATATAGGTCTTTATAGTAAGCTAAGAACCCTTATCTATTTAAAGAACAACCTAAAAGAACTTAATACCGATGAGGACGAACATTGCATCTAAATTAAAACCCCTGTCAAATTATAAATATTATGGGGGAAATATTTTGACGTTTGTTTCACACATTCATCCTCGTACAGATACTTTCCAAGAAAGAAAATTGAATTTACAGTAAATGTTCTTAAAGGGTTTGTTAAAGTTCTAGATATTAGAAGATTTTTAGCGTCCAAACATCTTTCTGTTGGAAAACTCTTTGTTGTAAGAAACTTCCCCTCAAAAATATTAATTATAAATATCTAAATTAATTAATAAATTAATTAGAACTTACAATTTTTCCTTAAAGAACACTTAAAAGTTCTAGATATTTATTTTAGTGCACAGTTCCCTTATGGTTCTGTGTAAACGTGGCTTAATATCAAAATTATCATTCTTTAAAATTACCTATGAGAATTACGTTGATTCTTATTCATATTTATGTGTTTAAAGTCAAATTATGGTGCATGTCTGTTTTTTTTTTTATAAGTATATAAAAATCTGGCGGCATGCTAATTCAGTTAAATAAGCAGCGACTGGGTAGGGAGTGACATTTACCCCCCCTGAATTATTATTATTATTTTTTGTACTGTATACTACAGCTTACCAACAATCACATTTCATTTCATTAATCAGTGGCACAACTCTATCACTCACTCACTCACTCATCTTCTATACTGCTTTATCCTGGAGGGGCTGGAGCCTATCCTAGGAGGCTTAGGGCATGAGGCAGGCTACACCCTGGATGGGGTGCCAATCCATCGCAGGACACACCCACATATAGCCACATACTCACTTACACACTACGGCCAAATTGGGAACGCCAAGTAGCCTAATCTGTATGTCTTTGGACTGTGGGAGGAAACCTACTGTACCAAGCACGGGGAGAACATGAGACGGGAATCGAGCCCGGCCGGGAAACGAACCCGGACCATGGAGGTGCAAGACGACAGTGCCAACCACTACACCACCGTGCCGCCTCATATATTATGGCTATATTGAATGCTGTATGACATCCATGAATCATTTAAGTTGTAGCAACTATAAATAGAGGTAATAAAGGTAATATGCTAAGACATACAGCTTGTCATTGCTACCAAGAAACCAGTCCTTATTTATCCTGAATGTTACAAAAAAACATGACACCGGAGACTTTATTCAGAAATGAGAAATAATAATTATCTCCTTCCATACAGTAAAAATTCACTCATATTTACAATAACTTGTTAAATACTGTTTATATCAGAATTATGTTAGATTACGTGAGCTGTACAAGTCCCAAAGTACAAGTTGTTACCATAGTAACAATACCTTGTTTAAAAAAAAACATCTCATTAATATAAATCTGTCTAAGTCAGAGCTGCTGTTGTAGAGGATTAATAAACGGTTACCTGTAGACTCTGCAGTCCTCCGTACGCCGTAAACAAGGACAAAAATCCAAAAGACACCACAAGCACATTCTTGGTATTTCGGCTGATCATTTTGGCAGATTTAAAAAAAAAATCCTGTAGAGAGAAAATACAGAAAATGTCAGACCAACAGCTCACGAGAATTGAGATTTCCACAAACACACCGTTCATATACCGATGAAGCACAGCTGATTGTGCTGGAGGACAAAGTTCAGCACATGGGTGGCATGAAGGTGTGAGCGGAAAAGTCTGGGGGGGTTTTCTACTGATAACAGTAAAACAAAATCTTCCAACTTTAAAAAAAATTATTATTACTTAAGAGTAGCATTGAAACAGAATGAAGTGTGTTAAGGGTTTAGTGCATGTCAATCACGTGTGAATGGTGAATATGCCAAGTTGTAATTCTGATCGATTTGTAGTATGTGTCATTGCTAAAAGTTAACTTGTATAAACTTAGCTCATGTAAAAAAAGTTATTGGTTTTGTTATCTACACAAACTGAGATTGATTTGATTGGAACATTTAAATTCGGTGAATACGCTTTGACTTTAGGTCTTTCTACTGGGCTGGCGGCAAAGTTAATAATCCAGATATTAATCAATAAAGTGATGTCATCTGCCACATAACTGGCACTGGGTGATCTTTCCCGCTCCATGTTCTTTCCCGTACCTGCGTCGGCTAATCGGACTCTCGGTGAAATGTATGAACACAAACATTGAAATAATTTTAAATTTACTGGTTTTATTTTACTTCTGTAACATCTTCTGTATGCAGTATTGTTTTCCACCACAAATGCATAATTTTGTCTGAGAAAATACAACATTATTAAAAAGACTTGCAATAGCACTAGTAATGTAGCTAATCTAGCCAGGGTTAATGTTAAGTTATTAATGTTATTTTCTATTACTGTATACATTATTAGAGATCTCAACATTACTTTTGTTTTTATGCCAATTAATTGTTTGACCCCAATGGCTTCCCATAATCGCAGCACGGTTTCCCGGCTGTCTGTGATAATAACGGATAATAAGACGACTGAGGAAATGTCACCAGGTGTGCTGAACGGCAAGTTTCATTATAAAAAGCTTCTAGATGGAGGTTTGGATAAAACCAAAGTTGTGTGCTCGAGCGACCTTCAAGGGGAACGATTTTTACCAGAACAGATTAAAAGTAAGATGTGGGAGCGGTGGCTCAGACGGCTAAGGGTTCTTCTACGGTTCTTGCCTCGGAGGACAGCGCTATCTGCTCCTTACGCTTGCGTGAGCTCACAGACGCCCCTGATTGGCTGTAGAGTCGTGATTAAAGTGGGAGCACTAAGTACCTCTCATCCCTCCCCTCTGAGAGAGCTCGGCCAATCAGCTCTCTCTAGAGCTCCGGCTGTGAGAGGTTACAGCATCACCCGAGAATCGAACTTGCGATCCCCGGATGATAGGGCGAGCGCTTTTACCACTACGCCACTCGGAGGCCCGTAATTCTTGTTTAAAATGTTTAATATATACCCTTTTTTTTATACCTATTCCATTTATACCTATATTTATTTACATTTTATTATATTTTATGCTGGCATCCATTGGGGGACAGCAAAGGAAGAATCTCATTGTACTGGAGGAACAAGTTTCTTTACTGTGCATATGAAAATA
>JAAGKR010001960.1:43975-62266 GCA_011419295.1 Clarias macrocephalus | reverse complement strand
CTCGGAGGACAGCGCTATCTGCTCCTTACGCTTGCGTGAGCTCACAGACGCCCCTGATTGGCTGTAGAGTCGTGATTAAAGTGGGAGCACTAAGTACCTCTCATCCCTCCCCTCTGAGAGAGCTCGGCCAATCAGCTCTCTCTAGAGCTCCGGCTGTGAGAGGTTACAGCATCACCCGAGAATCGAACTTGCGATCCCCGGATGATAGGGCGAGCGCTTTTACCACTACGCCACTCGGAGGCCCGTAATTCTTGTTTAAAATGTTTAATATATACCCTTTTTTTATACCTATTCCATTTATACCTATATTTATTTATATTTTATTATATTTTATGCTGGCATCCATTGGGGGACAGCAAAGGAAGAATCTCATTGTACTGGAGGAACAAGTTTCTTTACTGTGCATATGAAAATAAAACTTGAAACTTGAATAGGCACTAAAGCACACCAGTAATGACCAACATAAAACCAATGATTAACACCAAATAACATTAACACATTAAAACTGATTATCGGTCACATCCCGGTAAACTGGTGACACTCAAGGCTCACCCATGTCCATGAAGACCAAAAGCCAGCCTGACTGGCCAGATCGCACAGAAAGGTCAATGCCTCATAAATTGTGGAAAAAGCCTGAAAAAGCCAGAACACCCAATACACCACCCATGCACCATGCACAGGGCCCAGCTGATAAACAGCCAAAGGCCACCAACCCAGCCTCCAAACTCCCTAAAACCGGTGCAACTGAGCTCCCATGGGGTGCACTGGACAAACAAGTCCCCACAATCCACAGCACCCCAATGATCCTGGTGCCAGACACCACAGCTCATCCCCAGAGGCGGAGGGGAATGGTGTTCCTTCTTGTAATGTTACGGCTGCTAGGTGTTCTCGTCAACCATCACTGCACTTTGCTTGAATAAATCTGTACCATCTAGATAAAGTGTCATGGCTCAATTTTTCTTCAGGATGCTTCATTTACTGTAACTCTACTCCTCTCCTCAATAACAAGGGAGTAGCAAGGTCCAGAAATTTCAGTCCACATGATAAGATAAACTGTATACAGCTGTTGATTGTAAATGCTTTACAGCTTGTATACGGTGACTGCAGAATAAACTCTGCCTCTCCACCCATCAATAAACCGTTCATATATACATGACAGCGTGCATTTACGAGCTGTTTTTAGATGAGCTCTATCATTTTTGCCCTGATTGACTTCCTTGTCAAAAAAAGAAAAAATGTTCATAACACATAAAGGATGAACCTTGCTCAGAATCCAAGAGATCTGCTCTGCACTGATTTCTGATTGCTCTGCTTAAACACAGCAGGCTGGTTTATGGCCTTAAATGTGTAACTGATGGGATGAGCTGATAACGACATTCCTCGCTCGAAACTCTTCAGTACCTTAAAGATACACATGGTGTAAGGTACTGTATAAAACACTCGGAATCATGATTTTTTTATAGAGAAAAATTTGGTAATATGATGAATCAGAGTTTATTTTTCCAGTAATAACACGCTCTGAAATGTTTTACTCTTCTCACACCTCTAACTTCACAGCACTATCATAAAACATTTAATAATTAATAAAACAATACCTTTTTATCAGTGTAATGCCGTACAATTCAACGTCTGTGAAACAAGAGAACCGCCTACAGTATACAGTTTTTTGTTTGTTTTATCTCTCCTGAAGTCAATAAGAGAAAAAACACAACTTGTCAGATTACCATGAAACAGAAAAACAGAAAAGCCTCTCTGACACACTCCAGACTCCGCCCATAAATGTTACATAAACATCCCTTATAATCCATAAACAACCATTATTTAAAGAGCATTAATATATTCACAGTGATGTTAAAATATTTGCATTGAGTTTAATAATATGCAAAAATAAAGTATATAATATTAAGTTAATTTATTTATGCAATCATTAAACTACAATACATTAATTATATGTAATGAAAAAATAGCACTCCTGAGTCTAACATCAGAAGTATAGGCTTTAACTTTACATTTTTAATTTGTCATGCTTATTTAATATCATTATTTTCCTTATTATTATTATTATTATTATTATTATTATTATTATTATTATTTAAAGAAGAGCACATTTCATTTCAGCTGTACTCTATTATTAGTCTTTATTATTATTTCTAAGATCCTTGTGATAATGAGAACATTAATATAGTCAGAGCTGCTGATACAGAAAAGAGATCAACATTTCCTGACCGATCAGATTTGAGAATTCACTGCCTTAATCTACAGAATAATAATGAATCACTGAAGTCTTTTACATTTCTCATTTTTTACAAAAAAGAAAAAAAAATCTTGTAATGTACAACTATTCCAACATCAATGAAAATAAATGTTTAATTGAACGAGTGACAAATTTATTGTTGTATAAATATGTTTCATACACAAAAACACACACTTAGATCTTAATCAGTCAAAGAACCAGGTTTAGTAACTGTGCCAATATCGGTACATCATGAAGAAAATAAATACTTTTTTTTTTGTATTTTATATTTAAATAAATGTGCCTTTAATCTGCCTTTTTTAAATACAAAAGTAAAAAAAATGGAAAAGTCTTAAAATTTTGAAAAAAATGTAAATAGTTTAAATTCTCATGAACCTGTATGGCCAGACTTTCCCTCATTCATATGTTTGTTTGTTTATTTATTTGGTTGTTTGTTTGTCTATCTATCTAATATGCATTTTTATGTAGAGTGTTTTTTAAGGTTGTACAGCACTTTGGCCAACTTTTTGTTAATGTGACTTGCTGTAAATAAATGTGATTAACTTACATAAATAATAAATATTCTGAATACATTTATTATTATGAAAATATATATATTGAAAGCAACTATTGACAGATTAATGAACGCTA
The DNA here is from genome assembly GCA_011419295.1 of Clarias macrocephalus. NCBI lineage: Eukaryota > Metazoa > Chordata > Actinopteri > Siluriformes > Clariidae > Clarias > Clarias macrocephalus. The sequence continues at coordinate 59,382 of JAAGKR010001960.1, read as the reverse complement.
AACAGTTGTACAGAATATTAAAATAATCACTGTGTAAATGTGTACAAAATATATATTTTTTAAATTTGTTAAAAAAAAAACGCTTAGAAAAATGATGCATTCCTCTGGTTTCCAATACTTTTAGGTTAAATGCCCTCTTTTACATTCTGACCCTGTTGAGGCACCCATTTAATCCAGAGCCCCGCCTACCCCCCAAAAAAGCCATCTGAGCTTATTTTCAGCTGCATGTAGGCATCAAGCTTAACACTGGATCAGAAGAATGGATAATAATTTGAGTCGGCCATAACAGTGTGCATGAGATCAACAGTATGATGAAATACTAGTGAATATTTACAGCGACGTTTAAATAGCTGCGTGATGCTTAGTCACATGTGAAAACAATGTATCACTATTTGCTTCATTTATTTTTTGCATTTTTAAACAGACTACAGTACTTTGAAATGAAAAAAATATTTCTAATTGCATGCAAACTAAAAAAAAATGGGCAAGATATAAAAAATATTTAATATGTCTGCCATTACATTTTTTTTTTCTTTGCCTTTGTGCACCTCTTAAAGGGAGCCACACTTTGGGAAACCCGGCCTTAGAGAATCATTTAAAATCAAACAAATATGATTTAAAAATCTATGTATATTATAAATAAAATTAGCACTCCTGAGTTTAACATCCCAAGTATATATTTTAAGTTATATAATATAATTAAGATAGAATTTGTCGTGCTCATTTTGTCTTTTTCTCTTCCTTCTATTATTATCATTATTATTATTATTATTATTATTATTACTACTACTTCTACTTACACACAATATTTAACAAGACGCATTTCTGCTCAGTAATGTATCCTGGATCTTGATATTAAATAAACACTTTATATAAAGTATAACTATAAAGTATATATATATATATATATATATATATATATATATATATACACACGCACACACACCTGCTACAGTAAGTTCCTGGAGATTCCTGTGTAGTGATAAGACCCGAAGAAGAATGTTGTTCTAACATGCACTTAGAACAGGTCTGACCAGTTCCGTATAAAAAATATATTTTGTTTTTTCAAATTGGAAAGGCAGGGTGTGTCTGGTTTACGCAACTTCTGTTTTCATCTGGTTACGCAACGCTTCTGTCTTCATTGGATGTCATCGCTTTACAGTCCAGAACCTTCTCTATAGTCGATTTGGTTTTGCTTAATTAAGTTAGAACTACAATGACTTACTGTACTCTAGACTGTTTCTTTATATTTTATTCTTTGTACAATAAGAGACGTATGTAAGTGGCAAGGTGGTGCCATGACAGTGCTGTGTACCTAAGGGAAGGTGTGTGCGTGTGTATTATGTTAAGCACTTTGTTACAACTCTTTGTGAATGGTGCAATATAAACAAACATTAATTTCTTTAAATGTTAATTCTCCTCACGCAGATGCTCAGTCGGATTGAGATCTAAGGAAACCTGGCGGTCAAGTCAACACCTTGCAAGAACTCTTCCTCAGATCATACCTGAACAATGTTTGTGGTGTACCAGGGCACATTATCCTCGACACCACCGCCTCGAAAGGAGGGGAGGAAACCTACCAAGCACGGGGAGAACACGCAAACTCCATGCACATAGACCCTGGGTGTGAATCGAACCCGGAACCTGGAGGTGCGAGGCGGCAGTGCTAACCACTACACCACCATGCCTGGAGTTTGCATGTTCTCCCCGTGCTTGGTGGGTTTCCTCCGGGTACTCCAGTTTTCTCCCAGAGTCCAAAGACATGCAGATTAGTCTAATAGTCTAATTAGTCTAATTGCCGTTCCAAGATTTCCCAGAGTGTGAGAATGTGAGTGTGAGTGTGTGTGATGGATTGGCACCCCATCCAGGGTGAACCCCGACCCGTGCCCTAAGTCTTCTGGGATATGCTCCATATACATATATAATGAGTGAGTGAGTGAGTGATTACATCATATCTTATTTGATCATATGATGTAGGAAAGCAATAAATAAATTCCACTCTTTTTTTGTTTTTGCTTTGGCTTTTTTTTGTATACCACCAGGGGGCAGTGTTGGACAAAAGTTCAGAATGTCTCATGTTAAGTGTAATACAGTATGTGCTAGGTGTGGACCTACTGAGATGAAGTGGAGGTGAATCTCTCTCTCTCTCTCTCTCTCTCTCTCTCTCTCTCTCTTTCTATCTCTCTCTCTCTCTGGTGAAGAGTCTCTAATTTTTCTTAAACCCACAGTGAAATGTCAGACACACACACATACACTTTTACTGAGGATAAACTTTTTTAAAAGATTACCCATTCAAGTCTTCCGGAGGAAACGCCATGCTGGTTTGTAATGCTTCATTAATAATAATAATAACGCTCTTCATATAATCAGGCCGATATGATAAACATTATACGGTCAAGCATTTCTGCACAACTGACCACACACCCCAAAGTTATCCAAATGTTTGCCGCAGAGCTGGAAACACATACATACCCCTGTATGCCGTAGCCGGAGCGTATTCCTACAGTATGGTCCCAGGGTGCTGTGTTCCAAGTTCATTTTTATCTGTTAACACCCATTAATCCTCTTATTCTTAAATCTGACCCACTTCACGATAAAACATGTCCCTGAATATTATCCAGTTTATTTTATTGGAACAAGACCTCAAAAACGTGAATGCAACAAAACCAGTGGTTGTTATTTTATCTGGTTTTGGAGGTCTTGAGAAAGAAATTCATCAAACAAATAAAGAAGCTGTGGAGCATCTTTTTCATGTTTCCATTATGTGCTATCTATCCCAGTGGAATGTAGAACGCTGGGAACATTGGACCTTGGTATTATGGGACCCTGGAGACTTACCGTAGGTCCCTAGAACTGGGGAACATACAGTAGGGGTCTGGGGATATGGATATAGGGCTCTACTGTATTTCATGCTCGCATTATCTGCCGTGTACTGTACATCTGGAGAACATAGAACCCTGGGGAAATAGGGATGACCTCGCTGTAGCGTTGCAAATTCAAACCACTGGAACTTCGAGGCTCACGGAACATTTTCCGGCATGACAATACCCGTGTGAGCACAAGGTGAGCTCCAAGAAGATTTGGTGTGTTAAAGTTGGACTAAACACATCTGGATGCGGAGCTGACATCAACACCTGAGCCACGTCCAAAAAGATCAAGTCCAAGAAGAATGGGAGAAGTCTGGAATGGAAAGCTCGAGAAGGACATAAAGTATGGGTGTCATGATCAGGTGTCCACATGAACAAAAGGCTATAATCCGGGTTCGATTCCCGGCCAGGTTTGTTTCCCGTCTCTGTGTGCATGGAGTTTGCATGTTCTCCTCGTGCTTGGTGGGTTTCCTCCGGTTTCCTCCCACAGTCCAAAGACATGTAGGTTAGGTTAATTGGCGTCCCCAAATTACCGAGTGTGTGTATGTGTGTGTGCCCTGCGATGGATTGGCACCCTGTCCAAGCTGTACCCCGCCTTGTGCCCTAAGTCTCCTGGGATAGGCTCCCGGCCCCCCGCGACCCTGAATACAGGATTAAGCGGTATAGATGATGAGTGAGTGAGAGTGAGTGAGTGAGATAGATAGATCACTTTATTTATTATTGACTTGACTTTTATTGACTACTATTAATGTTACAGCAGCCAGTTCATGAATTATACAACAAGGTACGAGCAAACAAGAAATAAGAAACACCTTAATTGGTCCCACAGGGGGGTGAATTTCTAGATTTCTAGAAACCAGACAAATATTGAAGGTTCGGTTAAAATCAAGTATAGTATAAAAAATATATAAATCACTATGAGAAAAAAAAGAGTAAAAAATATGATATATTATTTACATTAGTGTAGTCAGGTGGGATTCTAAGGACCGCACATTGTTGTTGGTTTTTTGGCTGCTCTCGTTGAGGGGTCGTCTCAGCGGACCATCTGATTCACACACACTTGTCACAGGTGTTATGCTGGACACACCCCTCACAATTTATCTGAGCTTGGGATCGTCGCGGCATCCAGTGGATGGGGTTTGAGTATTGGGTGGGAAGGGGGTCGGACCCGGGTCTTCTTATGTTTCAAAATAATAAGAATATTCTGTTTCTATGTCCATATACACAGGTGGATAATTAAGTAACTGTACATAAGGTGCATTTTTTTAAGTTGCATGGTTTCATCTTATTGAAGAATCTGATAAACACAGCTGAACTGTTTATATTTACAGTAAAAGTGTTTCTGAATCTGACCTGTACAAGCTCTTTCCCAGCTAATCCTCCAACACATCGCTTTCATTTCCTTTCCTGGAGAGCACTATTATAATTATAATAACCATAATATTGTTTTGACAAACGAAGGCTGTGCTTGGACACCCAGTCTGATTATGCACAGATTTGCATGAACATCCGAAGCCAACAAGTCCAGTAGGCCTTGGACTTACTCCAAAGTTTCATAGTTCAGTAAGTACAGTTAAATAACTAATAAAAAAACACAACATTTATAGATCATCATTATGATTACTGTATCACTCTATAATGGTGTGTGGCTGGTTTAAGAGTCTTGCGCGCTATATCTTCTTCCCTGCAGTGTATTTGTGTAGGTGTGTATGGCTGTGGTATGTGTGTGTGAGTGTGTGTGTGTGTGTGTGTGTGTGTGTGTGTGTGAGGTAGAGCAGGCGAGACGGGTTTTTCCTGCTGATGGCTGGTAGTGACAGGCGTGAGTCACTCGCTGCCTCGCTATTGTTAACTGTTTGCTGATGCACATGGAGATCTGCTGCTGAGCTTCTCCAAGCACAATAGACAATTTGGCTCAGCGAGTAATGCTGACACCCTGCAAAAAACACCTTTATTTAGCCAAATCCAATCAGCTCGCCGGCACGCTGAACCCGAGTGTGCTCCACAACACCACCTCCACCGGAAAACAACAACTGGAGAGCCTTTTTTTTACGTGGAAGCTAACCGCAACTAAAGTTCCAGGAAGCACAGCAGCAAAAGTTTAATTTCATGTGAATTATTTAGAGCAAATACTTCAAGCTGAAATAACTTCAAGCTTAATTAACCGTTTATCCTGGCATGAAGCTTTTGTATGCATTAAAAAAAAAAAATCACTGATCCTACAGTATGTAGTTGTCTTAGTGGTTAGCGCTGTCGCCTTACAGCTCCAGGTTCTGGGTTCGATTCCCGCGTCGGCCCTTTGTGCATGGAGTTCGCATGTTCTCTCCGTGCTTGGTGGGTTTCCTCCCACAGTCCAAAGACATGAGGATAAGGCTAACTGGCGTTTCCAAATTGCCCATGGTGTGTGAATGTTGACCGGAGGTTCTACCACGGTCATACAAATGGGAATAAAATTAGCCTCCTCGGTCCCTAGTTGGACTACAGAGGTTCCTAGATGGATGGACGTAGTCATAAAGAATCAAAGATGATAAAGCCTAATGTTATACAATAAAAGTACCCAGTATGGACACTAAGCTCTTATTTTATTCTGCAGTAAAGCTGTCCAAGTTTGATTCTCATGGGTCTGTGTGCATGGATTTCGCATGTTCTCCCTGTGCATGGTTCTCCGGTTTCCTCCCACAGTCCAAAGTCTGTCTGTGTGCCATGCAATGGATTGGCACCGCATCCTCCAGGGCACCGACGATGAGTGAGTAAAAGAAAGCTTGAGTATTTCACTTAGTCTCAAAATCCAGTCAAAAGTTTGGATTCATTGCTTTTTGTTTAGTGATTTATTTTCTCCATTTTAGAACAATACTGCGATTTCAAAACAATAAAAAATAACACATATTAGGTAATTAGGCAACAAGAACAAGAACAACATTCAGTCAGGTGTTATTTTTAGACACAGAGGTCGGCTGCTCTGGAACGGGATTGTCGAGTGCATTTGCAAAACACATCAAGCACCATGATGAGACTCTGCCGCAGAGGAGAAGTTCACTTAGAGTTCAGGCGAGATTGTTGCACATTCTGGACGACTTCAGCTTTGAAGTGTTTTACAGTGTAGAAAGAAATTAAAATCAATGGAATTAGAAGGTGTGTCCAAAACCTTTGTCTGCTACTCTACAGTATATCTATTAATGAAATTCCATAGTGTATGATGAAACGCTTTAAATTACACACATTGCTCCTTTTTACATTGCACCATGGGACGTTTGAAGCCGTGAGCCGTGTGAATGTTATTGTACATAGAATAATACGTACCATACTTTGTGAATAACATGACTACAGAAGTTCAGCAAGTTACTAATATGGTATTGTGTGTACTGTATCGTACCAGTAGAATGTACTGAAATAATTCACAATAAGTATATATATAGTACATTATGTCCAAACATAGATATTATCAATAATTATCATCATCATCATCATCATAATAATAATAAAGAAATTTATTTGTTAGGACCCAAGGACACTTTACTTTCAACATAAAAGGTAAGAAATAAAAACAGCATTTAATAAAGAATTGTGAATAGAATCATAAAAATAAAATGTAATAATAATAATAATAACATTCTGGTACCATGGTATTTATTAAAGGTTTGTAGTACACACCACAGTCGTACCAGGGTTCAGTTATGTATCGTGATCCTTTTATGTGGCGGTTCATCTACAGTATCACCACAATGACTCCAGAATCAATTTTAACATTTTTTTTTATGTATCTGTGTTTGCATTTGTGATGGTGACGTGTTGCAGTTCCTCTATATTCCCACAAACGATTCACACACTGACAGCGGTGGGTACAGTAGTAACGAGTTACATTTACTCTGTTACATGTTTACTTGAGTAACTTTTGGGGGGAAAATACTTCTACGAGTAGTTTTACTGCAGCATACTTTTTTTTATTTACGTCAGTAGATTTGTGAAGAAGAAACGCTACTCTTAATCCGCTACATTCGCCAACACTCGATGGGTCGTTCATGACCGATTCGTTCTTTTTGAACGAGTCTTTAACGTGACTCACGAACGAGTAGTCTCGGAGAGTGATTCGTTCATTTTCTACTGGGCGCGCATGCGCGAATCATCGCAAAACCTCCGTAGATTATGTACAGGGAATAGAATTGAACGGCTCTCCTCAATGAGTCTTCCAAGTGCCGAGTCGTTCGTTCTTTTGTCACGTGACTCCCATAGACGCTATGAAGTGCAATAGATTCAAAAGAACGAACGACTCAGACTAGAAGATATGATGGCGAGCTGCTCAATCTGTTTATAATATGTCCTTAGCTGCATTGTAATATTTTCATGACTGGACCTATAGCCAAAATTCGTGTATGCAGACGTGTTTATTGAAAATGTAATATTTTATTTTATTTTTGATCAAAAGAACGAAATGAACTAAATGACTCAAAAAAAGATTTGTTCATTTTGATAAACGAGATTCAAAGAACCGAGTCACTAAAATGATTCAAACTTCTCATCACTACTCCACTTGGCTGGTTACTTTTCTAACCGTTTATTCTGCACGTGCAGCAGGTGGATCTAACATGTTACTGTTCCACCAATCAGATGCAGAAACAATAATCACATGACTCCGTTTGACCAATCAGGTCAGGGAGCATAGTGGAGGGTGGAGGACCCTTCAGCCGGTGTTCTATAAATTCATCCTACCTGTGAATGAATCTCTTCACTAATTTTGCGAAACGCCCATAAATCCTAGTGGGATCTTGCGGTTAGTTTACAATCTTCCGGTGACTATAGAATGCTTTTTTCATGTTTATGTTTTTTAATGTTCTTTTTTAACAGTCTATGAATATATAAGTGTTTTTCAGTACAGAATTAATTTCCAACACACGTGTTGTACAATTTTATGCATCGCGAAAAAAATTTGACATATACAAAGCATATATACTAACATATAATTATTAATTATTGTAAAAATTATTATTAATTTTCAGAATTTCAAATATATATATATATAATAATAATAATAATAATAATAATAAATCAGACATTGCGATTAATACAGTTACTCAGTATCTTGTGTATCTTTTCACCGAATACTTTTTTACTCGTACTTAAGTAATATTCTGGATGACTACTTTTTACTTCTACTTGAGTAATATTGTTTTGAAGTACAGCTACTCTTTTTTGGCTACTCTACCCACCTCTGATACACTGGGAGGTGGCACAGCATCTTGTGCAGTAGAAGTGAATTGTTTGCTTAGTTTGTTTAGATTTGTAACGGAATTAAATAAATATATAATATAATATATAATATTGTATCGGGCAATTTATAAAATATTTACAATTTACAAGTTGAATGGGCACGTAGGTATGACAATAGGGAGTCACGTCCCTACTATTCTGGTACTCTATAAAGTCCTATGCTGCTGACCATGGTGATGTCTGCTGGAATACTGTATTATACTGTAGTACAGTATGCACTATAGATTGGCGGCACAGTGGCTTAGTTGTTAGCACTGTCACCTTGCACCTTTAGGCTCTGGGTTCGATTCCCTCCATGGGTCTGTGTGTCTGAAGTTTGCATGTTCTCCCAGTGCTTGGTGGGTTTCCTCCGGGCACACGGGTTTCCTCCGACAATCTAAAAGCATGCATGTTAGGCTAATTAGCGTTCCCAAATTGCCTGTAATGTGTGAACGTTCACCGGAGATCCTACCATGGTCTTAAAAATGGGAATAAATACAAGGGTCACCATTGGCCGCCACGGCCCATAGTTGGACTAAAGAATTGCTAGATGAATGGATGGATGGATGGATGGATGGATGGATGGGCTATAGATTATCATATTACATTAAAGTACATATAGTACACAGTAAAATTTCTCATTTCTCACCAACATGATGCTTGCATATTATAATAATAATAAAGTGTAACTATTCAAGTGTCATCCATCCCTGTTTTTCAGTTACAGTTGAAAAACAATACAAATTAGTGGGTTAGTTAAGATTATCCCCCAAACTCACACTCGGACCACCCACACTCGCTTGATTTTTGCTCAACCCCGGTGAATAGAAAGTGAAAATCTGGTGTTAATGCTGTTTAATTGCATTCTGCACTCCTTGTGTCTTTGCAGTCGAGACTGCCATGGCTTTGACAATGGCACTTCCAAGAAGGCTGCTGAAGATCGTGTCTGGAGTGTTAACGATAGGATCGCTCGCCTGATGGAGGACAGAATTAGAGATGTCAAGGTCAGAAAAAAAGAAGAAGAAGGAGAAGAAGAAGAAGAAGAGGGAGAGCGTTTTTTCCTATGCAAAAACCTGCATGAATTATTCAGCTCCTCCTTTGTCTCGCTCTCCTCTTCACCGGCCAGGCCTCTGACAGGTTTATTCCAGCCCTGTCTGAGGAGGGAAGAGCGTCGCTTTCCTTTCCTTCACGCTTCCTAAAATGGCCTTTAATTAGGCGGGCAAATTGTAGGCCGTGTTCATGCTTCTGGAGAAAAGGGGACTGTGGGAAATGTGTGCGGCCCAAGCATGCCTTTATCTCGTGACTGTAGGGAAAGACAGCTGAAGAGGACAGGAGCCTCTTATTGAGGAAAACGGTGCTGAAACAGGGTTAATGTTGAAGTCAGGATGCCGATTATTATACAGTACAGGTGGATAAACAGCGCATGACTTCAGATGTTTCACGCGAACCCGGTGAGATTAGTAAAACTTTAGGGTAAGTTGATAAGCAGCTTCAAGCCAAAGTTTTTCTATTTTCCATCATGAACCAAATACATCTCATGTTCATTCTGATTTGTGGAAATATTATCACATTCTTATATGATATTATCACAATGCTGATCTATTCTTCAATCTGATGTAACTTCATTAAAAAAAAAAAAAAAGTTAATTCAAATCTAACCTTAAAGGGCACCTATTATGTAAAAAAAATGTTTAGATGTTTAAATGGGTCTCCTGTGTGTGTGTGTGTGTGTGTGTGTGTGTGTGTGTGTGTGTGTGTGTGTGTGTGTGTGTGTGCAAAAAAACAAACAAACAGACAAACAAATAAACAATTAGATTTCCCCATTTGTGACCTCATATAGGATGAGCCCCTCCCCCAGCTTGTTGTGCACCTCTGCTATCCTCTGGGGGCGTGGCTCAGGAGTTGCCTAGACACTGAAGCGAAGCTGCACATTTGTAGGGAGGAAATAAAGTGAGTTTAACAGTAGGTATAAAATATTTGTTTCTGCTGGAGTATTAGCACACACACTTGACCCCTGTGTAGAACAAAAAAAAAAATACAATATGGGACCTTTAATGCGGTTGTTCGAATATTGTTTCTACTCAGAATCTGAAGGCCAGAAATACAGTAGGTGATATTTCCCATGAAGGAATTTCAGGTGGTAGATGTAAGTAATAAACATGACACTGTTAATAAACAGATTGACATTCTTGAACTTTGTGTACGTTGTATCTAGCTGTGATTATCCTGATACGCTACAGTTATAGCCATCCCCATGGGATATTAGACTGAACAGTGAGTAGACTACATGCTCCAGTCAGCTGCTGCTGTTAGATAATATAATATAATGTAATGTAATGTAATAACAGTAAGCCAGGGCTTCATCATTACGCCTCGTCTCATATTGTGAGGCTGCGAATCCTGGAACACACTGCAGTTACTAACGGTCCACCCCACAGAGGCCACTTTTTTCCAAGCTGTTCAGTAAATCTGGTGATTTCGTGCCACGCTTAAAAAAAAAAAAAAAACTGAGTAAAGTACAATCCGTAGCTGCGGAGTCCTGTTTACTGTCAATACACCGGTTATGCAAATCGCGTTTGTCGTGGAAGCTGAATTTCTACGTTCGTTTCTGTTCAGAGAACCTCATGCTAATGCGAAACTGTTAGATGGGACGTGGATTTATTGTATAGAACATTTGAAAATGAGGGGAAATGTGTATTGATGCACTCATTGTTTTGTTATTAAATATATTTCCAGCTCACTTTGAATTTACACGCATAATGTCTTTTGACTTTGTACGTATAGATTCTTTTATTCATTCATTTTCTATACTGCTTATTCTGTACAGAATCAAAGGGAACCTGAAGGCTGTCCTAGTGGGACGCGGGGCACGAGGCGGTGTACACCCTGGACAGGGTACCAATCTATCACAGGGCACAAGCACACACACACACACACACACACACACACACACACACACACACACTAGTGATGGGACGTTTGGATCATTTTAGCTACTCGTTCATCAAAATGAGCAAATCTTTTTTTTTTGAGTTGTTCTTTTGATCAGAAATAAAATAAAAATATTTTCAATAAACAGACCCCCAACACGTCTACATGCACAAATTTTGGCTATATGTCCAATAATGTAAATATGACAATGCAGCTAAGGACATACAGTATTATTATAAACAGAATGAGCAGCTCAGCATCATATCTTCTGGTCCGAATCGTTCCTTCTTTTGTCACGTGACTCTCATAGACGCTATGCAGTGCATCACACAGGAATTGAACGGTTCTTCTCATGAGTCTTCTAGTCCGAGTCGTTCATTTTTTTAAATCTACTCACTGCATAGCGTCTATGGGAGTCACGCGATGAAAGAAGAACGACTCGGACCAAAGACTCAAACGTAACGACTCATTTCTGTTTCCTGTACATAACCTGCGGAACTTTTTTGCGATGCTTTGTTCATGAACAAGCCATCACTAACACACACACACACACACACACACACACACACACACACACACACACAAAAGTCAATTTGGCAAAATTTTGCCTAATCTGTAACCTGCCAAGCACGGGGAGAACATGCAAACTCTACACACACACACACACACACACACACACACACACACACACACACACACACACACACACACACACACACACACACACACACAAGAACCCTTGACCCTAGAGGTGCTAGACCACAGTGCCACCTTGCTGTGCACTGAAAGATATAAGGTGGTTTCAAAAACATTCAAGATCTTATAAGAGCATGTTGTGAAATCTTGCCTGGCCCAAGTGTTGAGGGATGTTATTCATGATTTCATGAAGCGTCTTTGCTACTATTGGCTTTGAAGCTTTAGAACTTTATTTCCATGTTCACCATGATGGCTACTCGTTTCTTAAAGTATCCCCATTGAATAAATGACAATGACATGATTCCTTTTTTAAAACACATTCATTTCACACCTTATTTCACCAATTCTGTTTAGGATTCCCAGCAATTCAGACCTGCAGTGAAATAACCGTGTGTCTTTCAACCTGTTGAGTTTTGTGACTGCAGTTATTTATAATCTACTTGTGCACAGCAGATGCACAGACATGTTTAATTGCTTTCAGCCCGTGTGTGTGTGTAGGTGTGTGTGTGTGTGTGTAGGTGTGTGTGTGGGTGGGTGGTTGTTGAGTCTCCTTTAGCTCTGTCCCTAATACAGAAGTTGCTCTATGTAGAAACAGTTGCCATGGCGAATGCAATTAACGGGTGGAGTCTTAGAGACTCTGAGTTTCCTATAAAGGACGTTGCATCATCCCTCTCCATGTCAACGGTTCTTCAGATCTCTCTCTCTCTCTCTCTCTCTCTCTTATCATCCAGGCCATATCAGCGAAGTCCAGCTGCTTGTAAAAAGCACAAAAGAAGCCATCCTCGTTTGTGGTGATGGTGCACCAGTGGAGGCTTGGGACTCATTGGATAAGCCTCAGGCCGAACAGGGTCAACCCCGTTAAAGCCATCGCTACGGAAACCGAATGCCAGGACCGAGAGGAGGCGTGGCGTGCGCGTGTTAGGGCGTGATCTGGCTTTTTACACAACCCTCTCTCTGTGTGTGAGAAGCGTAGGAGAGACGAGCTGCAGACGGTCCTGGAGGATGAGCAATGAGAGACGGAGGTGCCGCTTCACTCCAAAACCGTACATGATGCTTGGTGCAGGTTCACACACCCACAGATTTTATCGGTCGAGGAAGCCAAGCTCCTAATTAAGGACGGCTTCATGACCACTTCATAAGTGGTCATGCATTAAGCCAAGACACTTTATGCGGAATTTTTTTATTTTATTTTATATACAGAGTCAGCCAAAAAAAAAAATGTATACACACTTCAGTAAAAAGAAAAACTTATAAATATAAATATTTGAGTCTATTAAACTTTATTGCTATACATGATTTATTGATAAATATGATAATATTATAATAATTAAATTATAATATTATTAATATTCTATTCATATAATATAATATGCATCGTACTGATGTGTGTATACATTGTTTTGACTGAATCTGTTTTTATTTAACTGTAGCTGCTGATCCTCCAGTAACAACTCAACAGGAAAAAAAATGGAGTCTAACCTCCAGATTAATTTATCAATTTCAATGAAGACGTTAAAGCTCAAGTCATGCCATATAGCGTATCCCTGAAAAAACTTGTATTCTTTTATTTCCATCACAACATGATAAATGCAGCCATGAAGACGCTCTACTGGATTCTGATCACCTTGGGGGGGCTCAAAGGGTACAGATGGCCCTGGGCCAATTGGTCAAATGATAAAATAATCTATACATGTAGGTAATCTGCTGTTTACATTATTATTATTATTATTATTATTATTATTATTATTATTATTATTATTATTTCAGTGGACGATCATATTGTATACTTTAAACAGTATTTCAATCGCCTAAGATTTCAAGATTTTCCAAACATTTTCCAAACTGGGCTCCTTATTCACTCCCGCTATGGCCGCACAAACACCCACCCGTAACTTTAATACAACTCAGACAATTTACAATAAAGACTTGACCTTCAGCCCTGTAGTGACACTCAGATGAAGTATTGTATTACCTCTTATTACGCCTACTTTTATTTAGCCTAAAAGTCTTAAGAGAAGGCTGGAGTCACGACCTCATCGACCTCTGCCTTCTGAGAGGCTTTTTGAGGGAACACTCCATTCATATTATACTATAGGTGACTTACAGTCATAAAGCTACTAAAAGAAATTAAACACAAGGTTGATGATGTATTAATAATTAAACCTTATTGCCCAAAAAATGAAACCAATTTTATATTTTATCATAAAATTATGGGTGTCTCTTTACTTCTTGCATACCTGTGTATATAAATACATAATTAAATAAATATATAAATATACATTGTTGTTAGTTCTCTGCACATGGGAATGTCACTTTAATAATTTAATACACACGTTTTATACTTTTCACAGGAACTGCAAGATCTGTTTAAACTGCAAGTGACAATCTGAATCTGAATAATTATTTTTTCAAAATTCCCAGATGCCATGCACAAATAAAATTAATCTCTATTAGAGCAATATTATAGTAGAATTTCCTCAAAATGCTGATTATTGTTTAGATTTTTTAGATGAGATTTTTGTTTTGTTTTTTACCGTAAAATGTTCTGTAAAACTTTTTATCCCCAAAGCCCTGATGTTTCTCTCAAGTGATTGGACAAAGCCTAATTTTACACATTTATACCTTTTTATCAGGAAAAATATCAACCAACTGTCCAAAGATGTTTGAAAAAAAAAAAAGAACCTGTTCACCTGTAGTGCCTCGTGAAAAAACAAAAACATTGTAATAAAACGTTGTATTCAGCTTCATGAGACAGTAATATAGCAGCACGGGCGTGTCCTTACCGGTCCCATGCTATTAACACAATATGTGATGCTGTAACCTCTCGCAGCCGGAGGTCTAGAGAGAGCTGATTGGCCGAGCTCTCTCAGAGGGGAGGGATGAGAGGTACTTAGTGCTCCCACATTAATCACGGCTCTACAGCCAGTCAGGGGCGTCTGTGAGCTCGCGCGACGGAGGGAGCGGATAGCGCTGTCCTCCGAGTGTGTTACGTCGCCCCCCAATGGTGCGCGAGCGAGCAGTTCGAAAAGATGTGGTCAGCTGGCGTCACATGGTTCGGAGGAAACATGTGATAGGATAGTCTTCGGCCCTCCCGGCTGAGTGGTAGTAGTAGCCTTAATGTGGGAGCCCCCTAGTGACAGGGACGAATTGGACAAGACTAAATTAGGGAGAAAATCTGGGAAAATCCCCCCCCCCCCCCAAAAAAAGTTCCTGTAATATGCAAATGGTGTTGGTGAACGATTGTGTGTTCAGTTCACACAGACAGATGCATCTTTTTTTTCTGCGAGTTGGCGATGAGTTATCTGTCGATTTTTAAGGATTTTCATTCCCTAACTCACTTTTACACACGACTGTATATGTGTAATAAACAGCTCACACTGGACTTTTAATGGACAATCCATTTACAGTGCCTTGCAAAAGTATTCATACCCTTCGACCTTTTCCACATTTTGTCACATTACATAACACACACACCACAAACGTGAATGTATTTTATTGGGATTTTATATGATAGATCAACAAAAAGTGGCACATGATTGTGATTATTATTATTATTTATTTATTTATTTATATATTTTTATAAATAAAGTGTGGCGTGCATATGTATTCAGCCCCCATGAGTCAATACGTTGTGGAACCACCTTTCACTTCAATTACAGCTGCAGGTCTTTT